>PNEQ01041533.1:0-62474 GCA_003012365.1 Medauroidea extradentata
TTACAAAAAATGTTTATGTTAAATAAAAAATTTCAAAATTTAAATTTTTTTTGGTACTTTTAGAAATTTATTTTAAACACAGAAATATTTTATAATGTGTTTGTATATGCTTCAAGCCGTAGACGGTGACGTGTAGTTTTGATGAGATTTTTTCCATTTCATTATATTTACTGGTTTTCAAGTTTTGTATGAAGTATAAATATGCAAATTTTGACTTTGAAGTGACATTACGAGAAAACTAGATGAGCTAATTTTTTTCCGTTAGATATTAATGTTCTCTGAAGTAATGTCTACAAAACTAACACTATTTTATACAAATATAAAATTATGAATTTTTCCCCACTTGAACGCCCTTAAGGTCCGGTGCACACGTGCGGACATTGTCCGCACGGCGCCGCTGCGGCACCGCAATGTCGCCGTCACTTACGAGTGCACACGTGCGGTATGGCCGTTTGGTTGCCGCAGAAATACATTCGCACACTACGGACAAATGCCGCACAGTCTGAACAACCGTCTCAAAGGAGATGGATGTGTATCAAAGAAAACGAGTCGTTTTTGCGTACCTTATATACAAATGTTTGGTCGAAAGAAATAGGGGACATTGGGTACATCCTTTCTCCGATGCAAGACTTCTGAGAGGCAGATTTGCTACTAGTTTTGCAGACCTAAGGCAAAATCCTGAAAATGAATGTGTGGAAGATGTCTACTTATATTTGCAAAATGACTGTCATCCAATTATTACCGATGTCGTTACACTGCTCTGCAACTTTGACCTGAATTAAACACAATGCTTTTTTTATGTCACGCTAATCTTTATTTAACTACGCAATTGAACCTCAAGTACAACTGTCTCATTGTTAGAATAACAACCTGTTTATTAATAACACATTCCAATTTATGCCAAACTTACATAGCATTTATACAATATCGGTAAAGGTTTGGACTAAAGTCTGTACCCTTAAAAGAAGTGTCGTTTTACAACAACTTGAAAAAAAAAAATTGGTGACCATTGATTTACGGAACCCATATGCATTATTAGTGATAGACGGAGTGTTATGAACAAAGGAACAAATCAGCTTACATTACACATCAGCTTACATTTAACAACAAGTTAAACTCACAAATTTTATTTTTGTCCTTGTCGTCGTTTTCTCAAAATCTGCACAAAATTGTCGACAGATCTCTATCCATGCATTCCTTTTTTTGGTTCGATCAAGGAAATCTTCACTCGCAACGTTCCATTTTTTGGATATTTCTTAATTTCCGTAATGAAGAGTTTTATATCTAACACATCTTCAAATTGTCACACTTCCGCCATTTCACTAGCGACGGCAAACTACCGCACGTGTACACTGTTCAATTGATAACAATGTACTTGGTACCGGAGAGCAGACGTGCGTCGCCGCTGCGGTCGCGGGGGAATTGCGGACAAATACTTTAAGCAACATGGACGTGCGGCACCGCAGCGGTCTTGACACCGCGCCGGAGTACGTGTGCGCTGATTCATATCAGCCAAGCATTCTGCGAACGCATTTCCGGCGCCGCAGCGGCGCCGTGCGGACGACGTCCGCACGTGTGCACCGGGCCTATAAAGGACAGAGTTGGCACTCCCAGCAGGCCGAGCATGGTTCGTCTTTTCTCCCTGTCGTCAGAACGACGCGTCAGTGGAATGACGTTTCGTCAAAAAAGCGAGCATGGTTCTGTTTGTTGCCCGTCAAAGCGTGTCAGATGAACGACGTAACCGTCAATACAATGACGCGGTATTTTAGTGTGTCATGAGCCGACAATATGCGTATTTAAAATAAATATCGATAGAAACAATGCCATATTCACAGTTTCACGTGTACAAAAGAAATTGTTAACTAATATAAAGCCTGCACACAGAATAAACAACACGAGCAAAGACGAACATAAAGTTTAATATTAGTGTATACGTACCATAACCTATAATTTGACCATACAGCCATAACCTACATCTTGCCCATACTGATCGCCAATACAGAAATAAGTAATACAGTTTATATGGAATATTTTGGAAGTCAAAAACAAATTGTTTTAACTGATGTATATATAGGCAATTATTGGTGCTGTATTAGTGGACGCATGTGTTTTGTCTGTAATTTAAACGTGTTAGTATAGGCCTAACCAAACCGAATGACGGACGGTAGATAGGTTTTTTAAAAGTTACATACTACGTTGCGTATAAACACTGGTTTATCAGGATATTTTCAGCAGAGAATGATTTTGTCTCATGCGTTTTGTACTACAGATTCAAGCCACAAAATATTTATTTTCCTCAAATCTAAAGCAATTTTTTTATTGACTGGAGAATAGTAATTATCGTTTTCTGTTATTTATTATATATGCTCTGACAGAAAATAAGTTTGCCGTTATAAATCATACGTAGACTTAAAAATTATAAGATACATACTGAAATGTTAAAACATTATGTAAAGCTTTATTTATCATGTTTTATTTTACATCGTTCATATAAACAGCCAAATGAGGATATAAAAATCGGTGGTCAAGTATTGATATTTTTATTTCGGCATCAACACTACTATAATAGTGATATATACACTGACTCATGAAATTAATATTAACAGCAAACCCCACACGACTGCCACAGAATATCGCCACTTGACCACAGTTTCTTCCAGTTCTGTTCACGCACGTAATAAATTAAAGAGTCACTTGTGAATAAAAATACAGGTTAAGTGCTAATAACGTCATTCTCGTTACAGCTGTTTAAAATTTTTGTTCATGGTGGTTTTCTATTGGCTGAAATTTGAAAGAATATTCTCCAACACACAAAAATAACACGTCACTACTGCAAATTTCGTACCAACCTCTGCATATGTTCCTCTTTGGAACCGTCGTTCATTTGACGCAATAATTCAGACAGAAGCGTTATGACACGACGATTCATGCTCGCATTTTCGCTTAGCCGTCGCGACACTAGCGTCGTTCTAGCGACACGTCGGAGTTACGACGGTTTTGAATAAAATAACCATGCTCGACCTACAGGTTAAGCCTCGCGTCCTATTTTCAGGGCCGTTTTGGCCTCCCTAACGATTATATGTTCCCAACCACGCAGCTCGAAATCGTATGAGGAATCACCTGCTTAATTTACTATTTACTATTTGAAGTGTTAGCTTATAATGCCTAGAAAACACTATTTTATAGTTTTTTCTGTGTGTATAATTGTTTATTTCCTTTATTTTATGACTATTTTCAGTAAATTGAATTTTCAAAAGAATTTTGTTTTGTCCCTACCAATTACGGCCGTTAAAATAAGCGTCATGTTGCCGTTTTAAATATTTTATTAATGCATGATTTAAACACTTCTTGAGATATGTTCGTGTATGTTAAAGTATATTTACGAAATTTATTTGTACGCATCAAAAGTGGCATGTGTTTGTAAAAATAATTCTTTGGGAAATTTTTTGGTTAGGGTATTCGCAAAAAGGCACTCAACATTTTATTACACATATTATTCGTATTGTAAATCCACTTACAAAGCAATAAATGACTATCTAAATATATAAAACACTAAAAACTCGCCTTAAAATCACATGTTTTAGTAATTATAAACAAGAAAACACAGCATTTCACACAACCAACACGTGGTGACGGACAAATAATAATAGAATCGAAACAACCAGGCTCACAAACAGCATGGAGCAAAATGTTTTATCGTATTACATGTTTAAACGGAAACTGTTTGTTATCTTATAATCCTTATAATTCAGTCTTAAATGTGTGCAACTAACACAATCGTGCACATGAATTGAGTAAATATTACCGAAAAAGTGATTTCAACCCATTTTGTTGTATTTTCCGGTGCCATACCAATGTTGGTAACAAACAATCGTTAGCATAGAGGAAGTAAAGTATTTAAGAGTGGACACAGCCATGTTAACCAACGAACCACTAAAAAAGGGGCATCATTCACCGGCAACTTCGGAAACAAAAACTTTTAGTTTACAGGTTGGCAACAAAAATACGTTATCTAACCTCCTGTTAAAATGTTTGGGGAAAGTAGATATACCTAACATTTGTACGCTCGTTCTGCACGGGAATGAACAGAATCACAATTAATTGTAGAACAGGGGTACCTCTTGATCTTCCCCATTATAAAACTTAATTAGAATTATTCCACAAACACAAAAACAATTTACGATTCGTAGCCATCACGAGCAGTCCGAGCAATCGCGAGGTAGCGAGTCTCATGGTAGACAACTTAACCGAAAAGTTATTGTAATTGAAAATGTGTATTACTATAAATAAAAATCTAATATATAGGCCTACGCAATAAATACTTGACACGCTAGTATCATAAACCACCAAACATTGTCTTTATATTACACATAATGTTTACTTTGTAATGTTGTCGGTGCATAATGCCCTTCAAATTAGTGGCTCTAGCTGCCCTATTCTGTGTCCACCCCCTGATCGTTAGTGCTCAATAAGGCGATCGTAGGCCCTATCTAGTGTCAGACCCCTGGCCTGACCCACTCGCCCTCCTGTGAAAGGGTCGAAAGCACGGGGTTAGCATAATGTCGGAATTTTTGGCGAGCGGAGTTAAGCCAAGAGTGAGGAGAGATGGTCAGCAAATTGGCCAGCCGCTATACTGATTTAACCTCAAAAGTACACATCAGACTGGTATTTTTAAGGTAAATAATTGCATTATGCTCTTTAATTGATTTTTTAGGTTGAAATCTCTATATTTTAGCCCTGTTTACACACCTTCTAATTAATATTCCCTAAATTATTTTTAATTAGTCGGCCATATTGTTCATAGCCACGTCAAGCGATTGTTTGGTTACAATACCCGGCGACGTGTTCCATCTGGACCTTTCTATCTTTGGTCGAAACTAAAGTTACACCACACGAGAGAAAATACAGGATATTTATTTTCCCGCCAGCACAGCCTGCAACGTTTCTCGAGCAAGAACGATCGTCACTTACGGTTAACGGAGCTTGAGAGAAATGAAATAAGTTAGATGTTTAACAATATAGAATTTTGCAGTTGTGTTCACATAAAATGTGCATATTATACGAGTGTTAAAAAAACGCACGTAGGACTCCATGTACATGGTTTAATTATTTACAAATATTTTTTGTATAGGCCCCTAAATGTTTTTGTATACATTTTAACAATTCACCACACTAAAAAACACACAAGTTCTTAGGTGGGTTGTCCCCTCCCCACACTCCTTAAATCCGCCACTGATAAGAAGCCACGTGCTGAAAGCGGTTGTAAAGTATAAAATGTTTAAGTTTTCAGTAACCACATTTAACCTTACTTAAGGTTTGCACCAGTCCGAGTTCAGTCCGGTTCGGAATTTCAACTATTAGCGCACTAATAGTGTTGTACCTATAGTTTCATGCACAGATGTTGCCTCGTAGAGAAAAAAGAAAGGTAGGTGTAGCACGTTATCCTACTGAAAGTGTTTAATGATTCTGTTCATAAATAATTATTTATGTTGATAAGTTACATTTCCGACAGTTCATATTTTTGATAACAATTTCACATTTTGAGTCACACTACCTGTAGTTTTATGGCTTTTCAATTTAGCCTATAACATGTTTTTTTATTTTCCACAATGAAGTAAGGTGGTTTATAGCACGTAGGTTTCTATTTTATATTAAATTTATCATTACAGTGCGCAAGCCTAGATTTCGTATATCGAGATAATTGTGCTTGAGAACTGTTGTTTTACAGTCTGTTTTAGTTAATTATTTGTATGTGGCATTGGCAAAGCTGTAACACGAGCTAGGCTAATTATGCGATTACGGAATAACTTGCAATAAAAATTAGTAGCCTATCGATAACTATTATTGATAATAATGCGAATTCGGTTACGACGGTTGACACAGTGCTATATTAGTTAATCTTATTTAACCATTAACCAGCGCGACCCACGAATCGCGATTTTCACAATACAGCGGTGCGATACGCCCGACGCTTGCCGCCAGCGACAAGTTCCTGCCATGTCTTCATAATAGAGCGACGAAATATCGCCGGTAGCAAGCAACGCGAACTCGTGCTGCCACCTTTTACTTAGACAAATACCTTAGTAACTTTAAACTGTTTTTGATTAAACATGAACGGAAAATAAAATAACTGATAATCTGTTTATGATCGCATCGATTTAAATAAATATCAAACAGAAAGCAAAAGTTACATTTCCTTCTGAAAAAATAAAGTAAGAAAAATGAATTACTTTCTTTTCAGCGAACTTATGCTTAATTTGCACAAATACCGGAATTTTTAACAGAATATTATTAGTATAAAATGGTTGTTTACTTCTTTCTAACTTGAAAAATACGTAAAATACGTCCACAAGCATTAAAATGTAAACAACTTTACTTCTTTGTTTCGGTCGCCAGCGATGAGTTAAAATAATGAATATGATTTGGGCTCTTCATTTCGATTGCTCCTTATATTAGTCGGACCAGAACGTGTAAACAGTCGACGTGAGAGTACTCTAGCGATTCTTTGTATTAACAAATGTGACTGCGCAGACATGCAGCGCTACCTTTTGTGAAAACTAGGTACCAATAACAAATAACTCTAGTTAAAACCACTAGATAGCCATACTGGTCACATCATCACCCAGTAAACATAGAAGGGTGGAAGTGCTTTCGGGTTGAAGGCCAATTGAATTTGTGTCGGCCATGTTTTCCATCGTCAAAACAAAAGGGCGTGGCAGGGTGTTGATTAAGGATAATTTCGTTTATGTACCGATAATAATAATAGAAAAACAAAGCTTACGATGCGTTGTGTATGTGTATATGGCATGTAAAGCATATGAATACCTCTGTCTATCGTTTAATATTTTATTAATGAGAACAAATCTTAAATACTGGCTGAAAACGATTGGCGAAAATGTGTAAGAGGCGAGATAAGTGGCACACAATCCAAATATATACATTTTAAAAACGTTAAAATAAACATATGCGGGCATAACATATACATATTGTGCATTTCAGTTGTGTGTTATTATTATTACCTCAGTTTTGTGTATAGTACACTGTGTAAGACTTTATAAGTTAACATTATGTTCATAGGACTACCGTGGGCATTACCAGGAATTATTTCAAGGGGGGGACAAAGATTTAGAAGTTTAAGTTTAGTTATCATAAAACTAATCTATTATAAGCAAAAACATACTTTTTGCAGCGCCTGACGATAAAGGCCATTGTTTTGCAGCATTTGACGCAAATTAAGACCTTTTAACAGTGCCTGACACAATTAGTGACTTTTTTTGTAGGGGTCACCAAGTTCCAGGGGGAGTGGGGCCATGAGGACTACTGATAAATGTTAATTATAAATTGTCTGAACATACCAGTATGCAAAATAACCCTGCATATATTTACATAAATTAAAATTAAATGCTGTAATAGATTCTTATTACTACAAGAACCTTGCATATAACATGGCAACTATATCAACAGTCAAGAACCTTGCTGCCCACCCTAACCCAATTTAAAAGTCTCAAACTTATATAAATAAATAGATATTCGCAATTGGTCTGTCGCCATGTAGCGAGATCACTCCTTACCTGCCTCTCTAGGCTACCATTCCCAAACCCCTCCTAAACCTTCCAACTCCTAACTGTTACCAAATCATTCTGTAAAATTTTCCTCTCACCAACGTCACAAGCAAAGACTGCCTACCTAATTCGTTCTCTTCCATTCCACTTGAACCTTTCTCGCTGGTGTTTACTTTCCCCTGTACCCTTCCTTAGTTAGGTGGAAATTTAACCCTCCCCAACCCTCCTATCTAGTACATCCTGACCAGACTTTAAACTCTTCTTCTGTTCTTCAATGTACTCCATCCCATTTCCTCAATCATTACAGATGACCTATATATCACTTCATCCTCTCCATCGTACCGCAACCTTCTTTACCTACTATTTACCCATCCCGTTATTCTGTTTGCACATTTTTCCGTTCCCGCACCTCAACTTTCGTATATGTATCCTTCTCTTTGGCAGCATATTCCAGCCTTGGCTATACGATGCCATCATACAGTATGCATTTTCCTATACCGCACAGTAATGAAATTCTACACGATTCAGTAAATGTTATGTTTCGTTAAATTTTATTTGTATTGGTTGTACACTAAAAAGTTCGGTACCTTTTATCCTGTCTCATTGCAGCTAACCATAACATAATAATACAATTGATCTAAACTGCACAAACAAGTCCTATAGTAGTTGTAATATGATAACTCTTTTATTTTATTTCTGTAGTTAGTGTGTGCAGCCAAACACAGAGATAGGCATCACAATATGTTGTGGACTGCAGCAATTTATTACATTTTTCATGTCGCCGAGGGTACGAATGTACTCTAGTGTTACATGAATCAGGCATAGGCTACTTGTAACGGACTCAACATTTACTCGACAAACAACTACCACTACAATCAATGTCCCAAAATATTTCTCACAATTCTTGTTATACTTACATTACAACATGCATCAGCTGACAATGTTTTGACTATAGATAAAATGGCGGGCCAATTTCAAGTAGGCTTCACCTAAGAGTCTTGGAAATAGCTGTGTCTGCCCCTCTATGTTTACTAAATATCTCGTTGGAAAGAACATAAATTTAATAAACATGTAAATAGCGTGTACAATTCATTGCTATGAAATTTAGGAGATGCACGTTGTAACATACACATAATGTCTATGCACAGATATTGCTTAGAATTTTACTATATTTTTTGCACTCAGGAAATGTAAATATTTAAATACGTAATTGTGCTATGGTAGTAATATTTATCTGTGACTAGTGTTAATTTAAATTTTTATGTTTGTTAAATGCATGGTATATTTTTCAGGAATTGTTTTAATAATCATGCAATTCTGTAAAGGCTCTCACTAGGAAAAATATAATTTAATTTTAAAAATCAGATCAGTTGCAGACCACACATTAATCGATTTTTGCTAGTAGAAAGAATAACTTCCATTTTCACTGCGTTTTTCGAAGCAGAATTTTTGCCTTCACTTTGGAATCAACAAGAAAGAAATTTTTTAATATAGAATGTCGAAGGGAAGAAAATGAAACGAAAATCTACGCAGAGGTCCGGCTACGAAGACTTTTTCGAGTAAGACTATGCCTCGAGACGATTTTTTTGCCTTACAATTCCTTTTGAAGAGAATCTACAAGACCTGATGCTGCATTAGTTCCTGTTGGAAAACAGCGGGGAAATTTTTTCTACGACTGAAGAGCAGAAGATATCCAGGCCTTCTCATTTCCGTCTTCCAGGAAATATGTTGGGCGAATCCTAGCCTGGCATTACCTCTTACTGACCAACTGGGAGAAGAATTTTACGACATAGGGTACCACATTTCCCTTGATACCAATATCCTTTTATAATTTCGAAACTCAGGAGAGAATTCGAAATTTCTTTCTTCACGGTGGAGACTTCAACGGTAAGCAGTCCCAGCCCTCCCGCAACGACAAGAAAAAATTCCAAACTATGAAATAGTTTCAGAAAATGTGGACGACTCTGCTTAAATTTAAAATTTGAGGATATATTTTTTTAAGTAGTGCAAAATTTTTTTAACCCCACGAATACTCTGGATAAGATGTCTCAAGCTGAATCCTCACAATTTTTGTAGTATTTCTTAAAAAAGAAAAGAAGAATTACTGTAAATTATATTGCCACAAAGCAAAGAAGTTTGAAATAAACGTTACCCTACCATTTTAGCTAATATTGTGGAGGAAATAATTAAATTTATATTTTTCTTTGACTCATTACACTGAACTAAAATCCAAAATTTAATTTTCAATTTTATTCCAATTAAATTTCACAATCTAGTAAGAGTCAAGGAAAGCAAATATTTAATTAGTACTAAAATTTGTTTCCATTTCTTAAGCAATAGTCTCTCATAACTGCAACGTCACTGATTGTTCCTTTTTTTACAATAATACCTTACGGAATCTTATTGATGATCCAATTTATGTTTCTTTATGAGCCCTACCATTATTATTTTAAGGTTGTATGCAGTAAATTTGTTTCTTTTCACACCACTTGTTTTCTCTCAGTTTATCATAATTGTTACAATTAATTTTATTTTACCGAGTCGTACAACCCAGGGCTCATACACTAGTAAAATAATTGGTATGCT
This sequence comes from Medauroidea extradentata, assembly GCA_003012365.1. NCBI lineage: Eukaryota > Metazoa > Arthropoda > Insecta > Phasmatodea > Phasmatidae > Medauroidea > Medauroidea extradentata. Next base: position 10,149 of record PNEQ01041533.1, read on the forward strand.
ATATCTGTCCAAGTTAAAGTTTTTATTTGGAGATATTACAGAGAGTAAAAGTGGAGAGAGCAAGGTTATGTTACGTCATGTAATAAAATAAACTACTATGTATTAATTTTACTATTTAATATACTGTCCAAACGAAATAGGTACAGTAATAATAGTTTTGTAAACACTTAATTATAATTTAGGAGAGGCATACTGTAAATAAAATAAATTTCACAGTTGGTATGTAATTATTTAATATTTTGAATTTACAGCCTAAAGGAAATAGGTAACAGTAGTTACAGTTTTCTAGAAATTTAATTTTAATTTTCATGTCACAGAAAGATCTTTTAAATGAATGATAGTCTAAACTGAAAATCTGGTAATTTGTTATCCGTATTTGACGATAGTCGTTAGGGTAGAATTCATAAAAACACATTTTCATACACTCGTGCAGCTAATCGTATAACATGATAAACTGAGTTAAAAGTTGAGTTAACTGAAATTATCCTTTTACAGCACCCCACCACACAAACTTCGATAATTCCAGCTAGCTAAAGTTAAAACTTAAACGCCCATTTTTGGCAGTTTAATTTCTTAAACTCGTTTTATGTATAACGAAATGGTGGCGTAAATGAACATGGGTATAGTTTTTGAGGTTATTGGTCTGTATGCAATGAGTCTTGAAAAAATTTAATTAAGTCTAATAGAGTCCTTTATAACTGACGTTTTTGAAGTATTATGACAAAGCGGAAGTTTAATTTGATATTTGACGAATAGGATTTTAAATGATACTGTTTGACGGCGACCACGATGGATTCGCGAAAACTGAAAAACTTTTGAGAATTATAAAGATGTTTATTTTGGCATGTATTTTCGCTTATCTAAAATGTTATCATGCAGTGCTCAAAATCAAACACTAGAACATATGATGTTTCCATCATAAGAGAAGTAAGATAATTTTCACTAAAATGTTTCTTTGTCGTAGCCTGACGTGGCCAGGATCACGGATTGTGGAGAGACGGTGAATTTACGGGACGGTGTTGTAAACGTACTTTGTGGGTGCCAGCTAACCAGGGTGCTCGGGTTAGCACGAGACTCTTGAGTGGATGGAATAGGGGTGAGATCGTGGCGTGCCCCATCCCGTGATGGCCTGTTGTGAATGGAGAGGGTGATAAGAGATGGTGTCCTTCGCGTGGGTACTCTAAGTCCCACATGGTAAGTTAAAATACCTGAATTCACACAGAATCCCGTGCGCATATCATGGCAGGGATGCAGTTGAGTGGAAATAATCCATGAAATATCCACATATTTATATGGTACAAGGTGATGGTGGCAGATTGCAGTTGCCGGCCGTATATTCCCCTGTGAAGTGGGGTACGAGGAATTCACCACAAATCACACTCGCCAGTTCGGTAATAAATGAGAGCACGTTTTATTAACACAAATACTGAGAGGCGAAATGAGATTACCCTCCACAAGAGCGGGCATGGGCCTATAGCCGCCCATTAGCTTACGTGGTGCAAAAGCTTTATGGAGTACGTGGTGGATTTAAGTGAGCAATATTAAAGCGAGGCGGGCGAGGTCTTCCACGCGGACAGTGTCTCGGGGGCCCACAATCAAATTAAAGAGGTTCCTGGATGTTAACTTACACTATTGCAACTTACTGATTGACGAGAGATGGCGATGTCCCCCGAGACCGCGGCACTGACGCACACGCACGACCATACTGAACACCCGCTACTTGAAGGCTGGCTGGCCACCCGACTCCCGTTCAGCACGACGGTTGGCCGGAAGTCAGGGGGACAAACCAAAATTCCCTATGTGGAGATGAAATGGTGACAATGATTATACAAGGTTGTACAGAGGTGTGATTATGTATGTGGCATAATTTATAATTTAAGTCTGCAGAAATAGACACAAAACACACTGTTACAAAACATGTGACATTGAATTTGCAAAATATGTACAAGGTTGATGTTTGCGATTATTGATGAGTCCTTTGTCCTGCGTGCATCTAGTGGTTAAGAAAAAGACTACATCGAGTTAAGTTGGCACAAACTAAAGTTTGCTACGACAGTTTAGAATAGTTGCATAAAAATCACTCGGGGAAACGTACGTGTTGTCAGAGTGGCCCCCCTTGGCAAGACTGTGTGCGAAGCACCTCGGAGAGTGTATTTGGGGGGGGGGGGTTTGTACTTGTGGAACGTAGGCTGTAGGGGTGGTGACACACTGGAGCGTGTTCCATACATACCTGATGCTGACGGCACGAAAACGGCTGACCTCTCCGATGTCAAGCCTTTTAATAAAATTTATATGTTAGCATGGTCTGAAAAGCAGCAGAGCCAACATGATGTTCATACCAGAATTATTCCGTCATTAAACACTTGTGTAAGCTAATGTAATGTAATCTCGAGTTGCAAGCCTGTAGGCCGACTATTAGCCTTTACATCATGTTGACTTCGAAACCTTAGTGTAAACAATATATATAATATGATGCCTATTCTCTCAAATTGTATTACACATAAAAAACCTATTACATAAAAATTACGAATGTGTCCGTTTGATGCAGACCAAGCCGCGTGCCCTTCGGAACAGCCCGTCGTGCGCACCACACACCGACGGAGCACACCTGGCAACCAGCACTGCAGGCGCATATAGGAACACACCCGGCAGCGTGGTCCCAAGAGACCACGGCAACCCGTCACCACCCGTGCCGCCAAACACAACGCCCAGGTGTTGTTAACCCTTCCCCCCCCAAACAACAAGCCCTTGGTAGGAATGTGCCCCGTTAAAACTAAATGTAGAAAACACTCCCTGAACCCCTAACTTTCAGTGCTAGTGCTGTGTGTCAGTGAGGGCAATGGGGGCACTTGTACCATGTATAAGGAGACATTATGGGCCAGGGGTAACCTTGTTTACCTAACCTCAACAACCTAGAAAGACTTGTCGGGTCTAACCTTAGATTCATGTAAAACCACCCCTGCGCCCAATGTCAAGATGGACTCATCCAACCAGCAAACACTGCCGCTTAATTTCTTAAAATCCTATAATTGTTGAATTTTTCTTTTAAATAATAATATTGTTCCCTAAAATTATCATTTAATAATAATAAGGTAATTCTCTGTTCTTAACGTAATTTAGATTCATGTAACGTAAAATATTGTTTGACCAAAATTCTTAAATCTATAAATATGAACATTCTAAACAATCTTTTGGACACTAATCAGCAAGTATAATTTTTATTCAAATTTAAAGTGCTTTTGTTTGTATGTTTGTAAGTGTTTTAGTTTGTTAAGAAGTTTTGGCACGCTCAGCGGCGTGGTCGCACTGAGCCTGCTAAGGCTTCCTCAGTTGACTACTGGCGGCGTGTCGATGCGGTTCGCCTCCGGTCGCCCGGGCACCAGCATCTTTCTTTGTCTGATCATTTTCACCTGTAATAGTTATTTTTGCATTTGGAACCTTTAATGTACTTTAACTTCAGTGCCCGGGTACCCCTCACCCCTGTCGACTCGTTTCGTGCCCAGGGGCTTTCATTACAGTACATTTTCATTCCCAAAATCGTGGGATTTTGCTGCGCTTCGCCTACAAAACTGACCAGGTCTGGGACCGCTTTAAGTATTGCCAGCATTGAGTTGTGTATTGGAGAACGATGTAAGTTAATAATATCACCTTGCCTATACTTCGGAGTTACTTATTGACTTCGCCGCTTCACGGCGCTTAAGGGTACGGTACCCTGCAACCCGATCACGTATTTTGACATGGGTGTACAGGTGCCCGAAATTCCTGTCGAGTGCTTTGTTTGTCTGTGTATATGAGCGTGGGGCGGGCCACAACACTCCCCGAGAGTAAGTATAATGGCAGAGGACGAGGTGAGTTTCGAAGCTGGCCGTCAGCCACACAACCCTGAGACCACTCCACTCATAACACCTGAGTGCCAGTTCTCCGCTGACCGGCTGGCACCTAGTCGGAAACGCTCTCAGAGCACGTCAGTAATTTTCACAATTAACCATCTCCTCAGCCCTCTTCCCCGTCACGTTATAACTTCAACTTACTCAACATTCTCCGCATTTATTTAGGGTTAGAAATCCAGAGGTAAGCACAGAATATCCAAAATTCGTTAGACAAAAGCTTATAGATTAGCAGCTGAATGTTGGCCATGTTTTGTTGATACATACAATTCTGCAAAAGTTAAGCACTTATCTTCGCTTAACTAAACCCAGTAAGTTACTGAATTATTTGCTTGCTGGAAATTTATAACACAGAACCCACGTAGCATGCCACAGTTGGCCAACAGTTGGCAAATAGTCGGCACAAGTAATTAATGAGCGGCCAAAGAATTTCTCAAGCGGCTAGCTTGTGAGCCACATGCGGAATGCCAAATGTGGCACAATGATTTTTGGCTAGTCTGTGGGCCATTTGTGGCCAGCTAACAGCTGGTGTTATACAAGCGACAAGCTTGTGGGCCAGTCATGATGCCCAATTACTGGGAACATGTAAGCGACACACTTATGGGCCATTTGTGGCTTACCAACAGTCAGATAGTGCTGGGGTTACATAAGCTGCAATCTTGTGGGCCATTCATGGCATCCCAACTGTTACTAACTGCTGGGAATATGTAAGCGGCACACTTATGGACAATTTGTGGCTTGCCAACAGTCAGAGACTGCTGGGGTTACATAAGCAGCAATCTTGTGGGCCATTCGTGGTATCCCAACTGTTTGTCAACTGCTGGGATCATGTAAGCTGCATGCTTATGGGGCCAATTTGTGGCATCCTAACTACAAGTATTATAGCATCACAATTACCGCTGAAGACATATGGTGCAATTTGTGGTACTTTTATAAAATATTATTGCCTTAAGTATTTGGGTACTGTCCACTTCATATGAAGTAGGCAGAAAATCGTGAATCCTTTAAGTAAATGAGTTATATGATACTGCTGATTTGACTTTAATTTGCTGATTTTAGAGAGCTCTTATGATTAGAGCTGAAAAATCTAGTGTAAAAAATTAAGAGAATAATGCAATGAATTGGAGTAAAAATATTAAGGGAATATAACTGAAACATAAATAGTCTTCAATAAATTAGGAGCCTTAACAAGTTAAGTATTTAGCAACATGTTCTTCAATTTCATGCTAATTTCCATGTGGATCTTTTATATGTTTAAGGGTTATAATTTATTGAATGCTTGCCAGTAGTTAACCAACAATTGGTTTACAAGCAGCACCATCTCTGCAGTCGCTTTAAACATAGAATAAATGTTTTTTTTAAAATTGCTAACACAAATTTATAAATTATTTAATGTTCATGTGTGGAAATAGTTTGTAAAACCATGTGGTAAGTAAAGTCAAGAGACAGCTTATGACATACTTGAATCTACTTTTTTGGGTGTTGTATAGCAATGATCCCTTTTTGAGGTTATTAACATTTGGTTTTATTCAAGTCTAAGTACTAAATCATCTCAGATGTAAATGCAAATAAACTGTGTAACTAATGACATTGATTTATTAGCTTATTAGCTTCAATCAGGGTCTTGAATACAGACATATTACATAACAATAAGTTATTTAACGTGGTGTCGCAACGATGCTGGGTCACGAGCAGTTTGCCAGCAGTTAGCCAACAGTTGATAGACAAGCAGCATGTCAGTGGGCCATAAGCAGCCTAATGCTGGGTCACAAGCAGTTAGCCAGCAGTTAGCCAACAGTTAGTAGACGAGCAGCACGTCAGTGGACCATGAGCGGCCTGATGCTGGGTTACAAGCAGTTTGCAATCAGTTAGCCGACAGTTGGTAGATGAGCAGCACATCAACGGGCCATAAGCGGTCTGATGCTGGGTCACAAGCAGTATGCCAGCAGGTAGCCAACAGTTGGTAGACAAGCAGCACGTCAGTGGGCCATGAGCGGCCTGATGCTGGGTTACAAGCAGCTTGCCAGCAGTTAGCCAACAGTTGGTAGACAAGTGGCACATCAGCGGCCTGATGCTGGATTACAAGCAACTTGCCAGCAGTTAGCCAACAGTTGGTAGACGAACAGCACATCAGCAGGCCATGGGCGGCCTGTTGCTGGGTTAGAAGCAGCTTGCCAGCAGTTAGCCAACAGTTGGTAGACAAGTGGCCCACAAGTGGCATGTTGGTGGCTTACAGTTTTTATGCTGTCATTTAACTGCTGATGGCCAACTTACGGTTGTACGAAAGCAGAAAGCCTGTGGGCCGCTTCTGCAGCTTGTGACCCGCTAGTGGTGCCGGGAGCATAACCACAATAACCCGCTCGTGGCACACATGTGGATGCAGCTTATGGCATGCTTGTGGCACTGTTGGCTGTACGCAATCGTGCCACCTATGGGCCATTTGTGTTTTGTTATGTGGGGAAACTAGGTTTCTAACATTAACATTTCCTGTTCTAGCGTATAAGTCGTCGTGAAAAAAAAAATAAAAATTTGTAATTTAATCTTATTTTTACACATTAAATTATTATAAATTTCTACATTGATTTATTATAAACTTCTACACTGAAAAACTAAATTTTATGACTGAAAATGTATTCCAATACAAAATTGCATATACATTATGTGTACACTCAGTTTTTTCTTCCATAATACAGACAGTTCCGATAACAACTAAATATTTTAAGCTGTGAAATTTCACTAAGCCAAAGACAAAATAAGACTAATTTTTCACTAAAATACTACTAGCGGTGCAACAAAAACGTGACATTTTATTCCTTAGTGTTAGGAACTTACTGTAATATACTGTGGTAAGAATACAAAGAAGTTTGTTCTTGTGTGAATGGCCTATATTCTACATGCTCTGCTGTATTATCAACTGTGATCCCACCTTAACCAATGTCAGAGAGGTGAGATTTTAGCTTCGTTTCATTCAAACTCTGTGTAGCTACACCAGTGCAGTTGTTGTAGTGCTGTTACACCAGATTTTCAATTCGGTGCAGCTACATTGCCAGCTTAAGGCCATGTTCTCTAGTTTCTACATTTTAGCCATATTAATTTTTACCTCTAAACAAGATATTTTCAAGGCAGTAAATACTATCGCTTTACGTAACAAAATCCATTCTGGTGAATAAACTGTTTAATCGAAACCACATATCTTCTTGTTTTGAAAAAATTAGCTATCACTGCAGAAATTATTATAAACAAAACTGACAGACACCGTTTTGATAACTGCAATTGTTTAAGCTTAAAAAAATAAATGAAACGACTATTGGCGAATTTTGCGCGGTATGCATCAACTACGTACATAAATAAAGATTTGTCAAAGAACCGATCAATAAATTAGTTCCTGAAGATGTGTGTAGCAGCACTAGTACACGACTGAAATTAATATGTGTATGTCTCAGTTAGGGGTAAGTTTTTAATATGTGTGGTGATGCACATGGTTATAATATAACCTTGACGTGTGCCACGGACACCCGTTCTGCCGCCATCAATGTCTCGGCTACTGCAGCCAGGTCCTGGGCACGTGACCACTTGCAGAAACCACCTAAACGCCAGTCTTCACTACGTGGCAGGTAAACTCCTATTCCCGTAAGTTATGATGATGGACTATCAGCCTCAACCGAGCAGTTTCTGACTACCCATTTCGAAGCAGGGTCCGCTAACAAATTGGTAGTATTTGCAACATTAACTAGAGCTGCTACAGACTGCGTGAGAACACTTGCAGCATCGCGGTGCTACACGCCACAACGTAATACATACGGCAAGTGATGGCATCGGGTTTGAATCCCGGGTGACTTGTGCAGAACTAATGCCAGACGCATATCCAGTAATTTTACAGTAAATGTATTACATTGCCTGCATTACAGAACTTTTTAGACATATAATTCTACTTGACGTATTGAGATTTATATTTGACGTCGGCAGGGATTATGGGAGGTGGAATGTAGTGAAGCCACTGTCCTGAGTGAACTTATGTAACAGTATTTTGCGCGCCGGCTTGCCAATTTACTCCGACTAACATCAGACTCTGTTAATGGCGGTGTAGGGCATGAGATCGTGGCAAAATCCATTCACGTGAGTGCCTGTCAGTGATAATGGTGATGATGAAAAGGCTACGAAAATGTGTGGAAACCAGTGTTTCCTGTGGCGACAAGAATACATGAAATTTATGTGCAGGTCCCTTCACATCTCATACAAAAGTTATTAATGAGTTGAAGTAAATTGCCGCAAACCTAACTACTCTTCACATAAAATTGAGAATGCACAAATCCTGTTGATAAAATGCAGGATTTATTCCCCCAGAAAATAGATGCGATGGAATGAGCTTTATACTTCACTTAACTGACCATAGGCCTATAGCTGCATCTTAGCTAACATTGTATGGTAAAATGCACATGGTGCGAAATGAAAATTAGGTGATGAAAGTGCGGTGGGCGAGAGTCTTCCATACGAATGGCTAACCTCGAGGGCACACACTAAAGAGAAAAGGTTCAAGATTATTACTATTGACACTATTGAAACTACCTGTTGTTAGAACCACTATGAAGTTCCCCAAGACTGCGACACTCAAGACACGTGTCCGGTCATGTAGCGCACTGTTCTTTCTCTCTGTCCGGAGGGCTCCGGTCAGAGGGGAGAATTGAAATTTCCCTTTGTGGAGTGGGGGTGAAATAGGAACATTGGATGCAGAATGTTAATAACCCTTGACAACATTATACTTGGTAATTAAATACTGGATCCTGCTGAAAATAACACAAATTATACACAACCCTTCACATGAACACTCAAAACAATTATTTAATGAATGTGAACATTTTATGTGAATGTCACTGATGTTGTTTAGTGTTCGTTCTCTGCTTTTAGTAATGAGACTTAATGGTATTGTGACTTGCTTATCTTGTAATTAATGTCTATCTGATTACTTTAAAATTGCTGTGCACAACTAGAGAGAAATTTGAATGTCCTGTGGTTTGATGCCCTGGGTGGTTAGTGGTCTGGCCGAATGTTCTAGAAGAGGATGATACCGTGGCTGTAGTTAAAGTTCATGTACTAATTAATTTGCTAGTACTTTAATTGTTTCCATACTTAATATCATGCATTGTCAAAATTTAACACAGCTTCACTCTAATAGCTACCAATGCAAGTTTGGGCGGTTATGCTGCCATGTTCTGAGTTACACTGTTTCGCATTGATTGAGTGTCTGATTGTAGACTGATAACTGCTCCGTTCCTACTTTGTCTGAAAATGCCTGAGCGCTGTCGGTGTCAAATTCCCCCTCCTTTGTAGCCGGTCTTTGCCATCCCTCAGTCCTGGTAACATTGTCCTCGCTATCTGGGTCTTGGTCGCAAGTGATGGCGGGGGCCACTGTCATCACTATGCCAATATAGAGTCGTTTCATGGCTCGGCTTATCGGTTGGACAGCCATCGCAGTACGCCTGCTGGAGTGGGCGGCAGTGTCGCCTGGGACTGGTGCTGGTGTTGACCTCCTCCGAGGTGCTGGTGAACCACGTCACCGTGTCACATGCCACTGCCATTGGGCCTGCAGGTGGGCTGGCAGATCGCGGCGATGCAGCACCCATTGTGAACTGGTCGTCGTACTTATCCCTCCTCCTTCTGGTGTGCACTGCTGCGCAGGGCACGTGCGACACCATCGTGTTGGTGGAAAGTGTTGCGACGCTGAGCATCGGTAACGCGATGCTGCTGTGCATCCAAATGGTGGCACAGTCAGCTCTAGTGGCGATGGCCATGGGTTCGCTAGTGGCGGTTGTAGGGCGAAGTGATGCCCATGTGTCGGGGCATCTGGCATAGCTGTTATGTTCAGTAGTGGTGTTGCGACATACTGCTCTCCTCAGATTTCCTCGATGTGCCTCCTCGCATCCTCTGCAGGCATGTTCTGGCCAGACAGCATAGTAGGTATTCTGCAGCTCCGAGGGTACCATGTAATGGCATTGTAGGAGAGGGGATAGTGAGACTGTTGTGGCGTATTTAATGAATAAATCTCCAAATAAACACACAACAGATATTTTTATATATCTCAGAGAAATCGCAAATAATTTATTAAAACCATAGAAAATTTACAAATACCCATGGGGACATATTAAACAATAAATGTTCACTCAAAGCGATAACCATAAAATATTTATGAACACCATCAAATTAAGTAATAGTATGCAACAGTTTCATATATTACTTGTGACAATTGCCTGTAGATAAACGTCCTAAACAATTACAATACACAGTGTTAAAAAATTGCGAGGTATACCATGTTTACAGTTTCTGACTCCTCATATTTAGTCATATTGAACTTTTGGCAAACTAGGACAATTGCATAACTTTAGTATAATTGCCTTACTAGGCAAACCACAAAAAAAAAAAACATTATATGTATACCTCAATTATATAATGTTGAATTCGCTACACTGAACATTAATGTTACACAACAAATTTACTGACTTTTTCGCAAATAATTATTTTACAAAGAAAACAATGGTTCAATATTTTGCTCAGATATTCTATTAAATGTCAGCCAACAGAACAAACTGTCAAACTGCCTGTCTCATACTCTGCTTGTGACAGTTGCCTTTAAATTGACCAGGTCAACAATTATTATTTCATGTACGTGTTGCTTAAAGTTTCTGACATCTCGGTGCAGCAGACAGCTGGTGGTAAATTCAGAACAGGGAAATAGAAATCAAAAACAGTCACAGTATCTTTTCACTGTCAACTCATCCCGTACCAGTAGTAATCACCAATGTGTCTCAAAACGAAGCACAAACCTCCAAAATACGTAACCGGGAGCTACTCCAGGAGCCGACGAAAGAATAAAGTTTTCTGCAACTCGCCGAATGACACTCACACAAAGGCTCGTACCGCACTTAGCATGCATAATCAAACAGATCGATGTACTCGTGCACTTAATATGAAAAAATCCATTACGTTAAATGAATCATTAGTTACCGAAAATTTCACTAAATCCATAATTCCTGACTTAACCCCCAATACACTTCCACGATTATTCACGCCTTGCTAAGCTTAGGTTAATGAACGTCCTCGGTCTATAGGCCCAAGAGTGCCAGCTAGCCATCTCGTATTGCATAAACTAGAGCCCAAAGTTCCCCATATTCGCCTATAGCCACACAAACTTCTAGAACATTACACTGTCCATGCACACAGCATTGCGATAATTAAGTGGACAATATAACTACCGAAAAGCTTTCCTAAGTCCCGATTTCCTAGGTCAAGCTTAGGTTCTCCCTTACATGCTGCCATACAATTGTCTTCGCGAAACTCACAATCAATCAATACCTGGCCTGTGGTCAACTGGTGCAACCACCTCGCCCACACTCTCTCGGGCACCTGGGTCAATACCTTCTCCCTGCTCGCTGCGCACAGCTGACAGTGCAACCCCATACATGCTCGCTGCCTACTGGCACAACTAACAACTCGCTCAGTCGCGCGCGATTTTAAATAATACACAACACCGAGTACAAGATTTGTGCTCTGCCAAAATAAATGTGATATACAGCCATGGAACATGGTTGTACATCACACTGTGCATCCCCTTCTAGCACTGCCGACACTTGTGGTGAGGATGTGGTGGTGCCTCGTGTCGTGGGTGAAGCGTAGTGGTGATGGCTTAGCTCCTCATCCTGCTGGGCGTGAGGTGCAGCCAGGGCCGCAACTAGAGTCTGTGTCACCCGGGGCAGATACAAATTCTGGCGCCCCCCTTTAATTACGGCTATTTAAGCGTTTTTCATACTTAAACCACTGATTAAACATAAGTATTTTTAAAGGTATTTGTTTCAGTGAAGCATACAAATATACCTTAACCGAACTTGGAGTCTTGGCTGTTCAAACTCAGTGTTATTTGAATTCCTGTTCAGTAACTTACAAAATTAATTTCGAGTAATGTTAGTTCAGAGGTAAAAATTAATACCTATAATATAATATGTCTCTGTAAATTACTTTAGACAGTGAATTTTTGTCACAATATGCAGTTTATGATAAGCAGTTACATGTAATTTAAAAAATACTCAAGAAATTGTTTAAATAAATAAATTATAACTCTCAGAGGTGACACTTTAAGTGTCAAGTTAATCAACAGTATCTGTTTAAATATATTTTTTTAATTATTTTGGGCAGAATACGTAGGCGTGGATACATTACATTTAACCAAAAACGTGCAGCGAGACAGATAAATATGAAGTGAGCTGTGACATAACTCCGCTTGTCACCCGGCTGAACTGCGGCTAGCATTGCCTACCCATGAACCAGGCGTGCTGAAATCTTCGTTATCAGTCCGGAACGCAAAACTTAAAACATGCCACACTCAGAACTTGGGTGTTTTACATTGCATGTAGTCAACACGAGTGAAAATACTTTCCATACATTTTAAGTTTTAACAGAAGAGAAATGTTTGGTCTGCCATTCAGTGCGAAAATAATGAGTGCAACGAAGTGTTTATAACTGATATAGAACGAGATACTTTTTGGATAGTATAAATTAAGTTAAGGTAAAAATATATATTTAAAAAACACAATTTTTTAAAGTGTGTGGTCACATATGTGTTTTGTTATAAATGTCAGGTATCACAATCATCTCACACGCTCAGGAAAGAAAAAGAGTAATATTATGTTACTAAGAATTCATTTTTTTTCATCTTCGTCAGCTGTCGAGACCTCGCTATAATTGTAAAATTGCTGTTAACTCTTCGGTTTGTCAATAAAACTATACACAACACTGGACAGCGTGTGGCAACAGTGCTGCAATTGGAAGGGATGCAAGGCATCGGGCGAACTGGATTATCGTTACCAATAGTAAGGTTAATTCTATTACAGGTTAGAAAGAAAATATGTTTTACTATGGGAATGCCTGGCACAGGGAGTATTTCTGCCACTAGTTTCGCTTCGATCGCTAATGTTCCAGATAAATAGGAAACTGTAGAAAAATGAAATTAAAATTAACTTGGAAATAAGAGAAGTCATTTAATTTCATTTCAAAGTGAAAAAATACCGATTTCGCATTTGAAATTATCAACATAATGTAACTTATAATTCAGGAAAGCTCTGTGATTGGTCAGTTTGGTGCACTAACGATACCAGCGTTCAAGGGGCAGAAATTTTCCCTGTGACAAACTTATAACATTGATCTTTATAACCTGTGGTAGAATTAAGTCCTTACCAATAGTAATTGCAAGCGAGGTCTTTGAATTTAGTTCGTATCAAGGATTCACCCCACTTTTTTTTGTTAAAAACTGCTTCAGATTTTTGCTCCTTGTAATTTAAAATAAATATGACGTTATATTCTACATTAGGCATTCCTGGCATGAAAATTTAAAAACTTATAACCACTAAGTTTCAGTTGTAGAAATTACAGGGGAAGTGATTTCGGCACCCCCATAGCTTGGCACCTGGGGCACATGCCCCGCTTGCTCCCCCCTAGTTGCGGCCCTGGGTGCAGCCCTTTGTCCTGCCTCGTCCAAGGTCGTTAATTGTTGGACCGATCCCCCATGCTGATGCCCTGTCGGTCTCCGGATGCCGGGCATCTGCATGGTACTGTTCATAGCCAGCTTCTTTGGTGTGCTGATATATATTTCCATCGGCTACTCCTGGTGTTACTTGCTCGCTACCAGATTCTGTGCCCTCAACATACGTGCACAAGGTGCCGGTGTGCACAGCTGTTGGCATGGATATTTTCTTGCTGTACTTGGTTGTGTTCCTAGTCTGACATTAGGGCATCCAACATCACGACGGGTGGAATTTGAGTTGTTTTTACTCATGTTTCTGCTTCCATGCCTTCTCCTACGATCCTAAGCTCATTTCTGTGTACTGTGTACATGTGCCTGTTGCCCATGCTAATAACATACATGCTGACACCTAGCGTGGTAGTTACACAGTGCGGGCCACTCCACTTGGCTGCTAGGCCAGCACAGAAGTTTTTGTTTTCAGCTGATTGTGGGTGCTCCTTGACATATACAGTATCCCCTTGGTGTTGTTCACTATATTGACATGTCGTTGTTGGTGTCCATTTAGCAACATAACGATTTCGGTTTTCGCTTACCTTGCTCAGCTTGTCTTGTTGGGCCTACCTTCAGTCAAAAGACGGCGCTTGTTAAACCCTCGCTCAATAGTGTTTTCCCGGTCGTGCCAAGTTTCTCCCCTGTAGTATCTTCGCGGGTGACTTGCTTATTGCTTCATTTGTTCTGGTATGAAGTCGGAATAGGGCAGCTGGTATGTGCTGTGGCCTGCTGGTGTGGTCGACACGACACAAATTCGCTGTTGCACTTTTAGCTCCTGGTTTATCCGTTCTGTCGGGTTGGCCCTTGGGTGGTAAACTGCTGTGGTGTAGTGCTCTTTCTTCCACTTGTCACAGAGATTCTGCCAGCGGTGTCCAGTAAACTGGGTAATAGTGTCGGTCAGGATAACCCTGGGGAAACCCCACCTCGAGAAAATCTCAGTTTCCAAGGCTCGCACAATTACATGTGTGCATGCGCAGCTGATTGGGTAGGCCTCGATCGACCGTGAGAAATGGTCAGTGACTACGACAGTAAAGCACATTCCTTGGATGCTCTTGGGATAGGGTCCCACAGTGTCAAGCAACATCGTCTCAAACGGCTTTGTTGGTAGCCTTGGTTGTTGTTGGCAATCGGGGCTCTGCTCTAGCCCATGTAAATGGCATAGATTACATGTACGAACAATGCCGTGCATTAAATGTTCATTGCTGTACTTCGTGAAACATGTTTAATATGTATATGTTGCTCTGCGAACATCACGAGATAAATTAGTAGATCATTAAATAGGGCTTAACATGCATTTGAGACAATCGTGCCTGACTTTAAAAGTTTGTAAGTTCACGAGCGATAAAGGTTCTTCATCAGGTAGGTTTAATTGTAAATAGTCAATAATGCCCAGTACAACTTTGCAAACAACTGTGCAGTAGATATAGATAGTAAGTCGGTAGGTTCACACTTAGTTTCCAGGTACAAATTACCAACCCAAAATAGCTGCTAGCATATTTCCGACTTCCACAGACTTGCAGGTCTTCGTACTCGAGGTAAGCAGGTTTTTCTCATGTCCAGTACGAGCACAAAGAAAAAGGAGTCATCCAATACCAATCCTCTTTGTAAAATAGGTAATTCACCACAACTCATACAGCAGGATAATCTGCAGTATAATCACAAGACTATACAGCAATCTATTAACACCACTGTCTGAATCTCGTTCTTATTAGTACGAGGTTTCGCACTCTTGTAAAACAGGCCAATAGTCAAGGTGCCTCTACCTGAAGCTAGCTGCAGAATGGCGAAAACCACGATGTGGCTAGCTAGCCAACTACGCCGCCCCAACCTCTTGTTTCCGATCAACTTCGTGAACAACATACAGGTCTGAGTCGCGTCATCATTTTGCACTATACAGGCTATGTGCCTAAACACAAATTTTAGCAATAAATTATACAAATTATAAATATGCCCATAACTAAACCAAACTAATACAAAAATGAGTGGTAAAACTCAATTCGTGTTGTGGGTTATTTCGACCATAACCACTTCTTGGTCTTCAGGGAGCCAGACCACAACCAGGCTAGGTTTCACCACTGAAATACTTCTGCTGGAGATTTTCCTCTTGTCACTTTTATGTGGGTGCACAAGAAAACAGTGTACCTGTTAGGTGATTCAGTCAACTATAGCTATTGTGTACCACTCTGAGTCGTAGCTGTAGCTTGAGGTCCTGATTGTTTCTCTCGGTAGTGTTTGCACATGGATGATAGAATGATGTTTTGTTGTGCTCCACCTTCCAGCCTCCACAGAGTTCTCTCCATTGATGGCCTGTGAACAGGCTTATATTGTCCGTGAAAAGCTCCCTGGAGGAACTCCTTATCGAGAAAAATTCAGTTCCTAGTGCTTTGGTAATGGTGTTGGCTTCCATCCATCGAGAGATTGTGTGTCCTTCGAGATTCCTAGCCAGTGGTACCGATGTGCGATGCTCCTTCCAGTTCGATCTGTGCCAGGGTGTCCTGCCAAGCTGCTGTTGTGGGCGTGTATTTATTGTGGTTGAATCAACACTAGCAACACGATTGCACCTGTGTATACATAAGCAGACCCCACTCATCAAGCCTGTGGATTGCTGAATCTGCAAGGCATGTACACGATTGAGACGACTATGGAAACTGGTTATGTGAAAAGCTAGGCGTAGAGAGCTTGCAGTGCTGAAGGTTGTACTACTCCAGGATTAAAACGAACATGCTTACTTACGGCACAAAGACACCAGGCAGAAAACAAATTATTACATGTTGACTGAAGTCCGGTCGGGTGTGAATATCGCCGGAGAAAGGCATACACTATGGCCGAAAATAAGCAAATGCTGGCAGTAATACTGTTCTGTGTTGAATAATTAATCTTTACTATATGCCTCATATAATGAAATCCCAATTGACCCAGTTTGTACAGTACCAAGATGGCATCCATAACTAAGCAAGTCAAGAAAAAATGTCCACACGTTGGTCTTGATCACTTAGCACATCAATAGTCTTCACATAGCTTTACCATAACTTTTATTTTGCTTGGCCCCAGTGATAGACACATGCACACTGGGCATCCTGGAGATGCCAGCATAAAGTCATATACTGGACTAATCATGCTTAAGGCCGGGATTACGATGCCTTCACGTTCACTTTACTTTAACTTCCATGTGAGCAGGAAACATCTTGACAAATGCACTTAAACGGACCCTAATACGATCGCGCCACTTTATACTTATGTTCAATTTCACATAACGAAAAGCTAGTCGATGTCAAACTTTTAAGTTAAAGTGATATATTTATACCACATGATCGCCTGGGCCAATCACATTCCGAAGGAGTTAATGTCTTCTATGGTGTCATGTTATATTTGAATGTTAATTTCAAGGCTCTCTCACGAAGATTTTCATTGTCTGCTTGCAGCTTACGTGAAGGGACTGTAATATGGCACCTTAATCGACTACAAATTACATACACATAAACATGACAAGGGGTATGTAAACGTTAAGTCATCGTAATCCTGACCTAAGGCACTGTCTTTGAAATGCAGGTAATTCTGTCAAGAATTCAGAGTATCAATCTTGACATATCCTACTGATTCAATTCCGTCAACTCATTATTTTCCATCCTTATTAGAGTTAACTTTACCTATTCCACAGGATTTAGGACATCTGGGGAGCCTAAAATCCCACCAAAGGAAGAGTATGTACATCTTGGAGAGCTGGTAAGCCATTGTCTACACATTACAGCAGGCTAGGAGGCTGTAAAAGGCCGTTTGTGATTTGGCTCGATGATTATTTGCAGACGGCAGCTGGGCCACCCATATTACTTCCTCTTCATTCACAACACACAAAATACGACCACAAGATGAATGACCATTGGCCATCTGAATGATCAACGAAAACTGGAATTAAGAGTGCTTGTCGCTTGAATGAAGATTGTGACGAGACTGTTATCACATAAATGTTTTGCTTGGCATGCTGCTAAACACAACAGACTAATAACTCAGTGCTTTATTCCTAGAGATGGCGTCAGAGCAGCCTATTAACTTTGCCTGCAGTAGTATGAGGAGTGGAATCCGTGGCATGCAAACTCCTTTTGGTGTTCAGGGCGGACTCCAGATGTGTCCTCCCCTTTCTTCTTCAACTGTAGGTCAAGGTCTCGTTCCCAAAATTTTTTTACTTTTATTACTCTCGACAGTTTGCAAATCATTAGGCCTATTAATCACACATATAAATAAGAGGTATAAAATGAGTGTTTAGAAATTGTCAAGCTAAAATTTACCAACTAAAGCAAAAATATTAAAACCTTATTGGACATATAATTTTCAAGCAATAATAAACTAAAGGAGCAATCATAGCTGGTGCAGTGCAATAAAAAGTACACACTGTTTAAATCAGTTAAAGGATTACATCTGTTAAGGTGGATGCCTAACCCAAACTTCAAATGTGTTTCAGCATATTCGTAAATAGGTTTTTTATATGAAAATATTGCAGTTGTGCCCATTGTGCCAAGGTACGAAAAGAAAACAAATTTCAGTCAAGGTCAGAACCTCATTGTTAAAATGCCACACTCATTAAAAACACTGTTTCTAAGACCTCCAACATTGCTAAAAACGGCCTTTTCAGACTTCAGTGCTTCAAAATGTACTAACCTTATGTATGTGAAACTTTGATTGTAACCTCCACTGAACTTAGCTGCAGACTTTCCACCAATAAAATAATATGGTCACTGCTTAATGTCCCAAAGTAAAAGCCATTCGGCAGAAAGCTTGGCTCGTTAAGGCGATGCACTTTGATGCACGCTTCACGGTTGACCTTAATGCTCCGTCACTTTAGAGCCTCTCACGCGCGGGTGGGCGGCATCCTTAAGAATATTTTTGTTAAAAAAGTTCTAAAAGAACACTGGTTTAAACCAAGATATCCACATACTGGACGAATTTCCCAACCTTCCTTTTCACCTAGAAACGTGAATGGATAGTCACTTATGTGGTTTTTTTTAAAAATCAAATGTCTAAAATAGGTCCTGAAAATAACTCTTGATCCAGTATAAAAAAATCCAAAATTTGATTCAATAGTCTGTATCCATCAAGGGACGGTGTGGCCAGTAGCATTTGCGCACTGAATCATGGGTAGTAACAGCTGATTTTGCATAAACGGCGCCGAAAAACTTACATGATTATATGGGTTAAGGAGTTTCTATTCATTAATTAAAACTTTTAATACTCTCAAGAGTCGAAGAATTACAGTTTCTTAGTATAGGGACAGCAACTGCAGACGTTTTTAAAACATGCTTGTCATAGACCGTACGGTATTGAATAGGAAACAATGATGAAGCTAAATCAATTGTGTCACTGTTAACAAGAGACAATAGTTTGGCTGCATATTTCTTATGATAAACACACACAATTATTATACCAGGCAATTTTTCCACTCGGAGAAGGTTGGTTGTTATTCTCTTCTGTAATAAACGCAACAAATCAATAGAAACACTGTCTAAAAATGAATAGGCCTACAATGAACCTTCTCCTGACATGCCGTCACAATGCAAGTTTCCATACAGCGATAATCTCGCTTCATTAGTCTAAACTTAGAAATTATTAATTCATGTCGTAACCACTTTCCTAAAACAAATGTAATAACCGGCAATTAATGTTGGCATATACAAGATACAGCAAAACGAAGTAGGCCTATATGCACTTATGTGAGCAATGTAAACAGTAGGTACACAAAAAAACTGGAACTGTATCATTTGATGATTGATAGCACTAGTTTCATTGAACTGAAACATTCTGGAAAAATTCGCATGGATATATTTATTAACACACATTTCCAAGAAATTAACAAAAAGCTTAAGCCTATATTTATCAAGGAAACCAACTTTTACTTTAGGCTAGTAAATATGTATGTACCAACACGAATGTACAACCAGTACATAAACACTCTACCTAGCCAATCGAACGTAATATCAATAAACTACACTAGTTATTTTTATTTTGAAAATTAATTCCCCCCCCCCCCCCAATTGTCTTAGGTTAGTCCTCAAATTCGTCTCGCAGTTACCTCAAGGAGGGGGAAAATTAAGCACAAAACCACGATAGTGTATAATCTAACAACGTCTCTATTTAAATATGTTTGTAAGTGACTTTGGAATGTTATTTCTTATTTACTCACAAGTGATAACATAAACCACTAGGTAGGCCAACATGCCCATTGACATGCAGTAATAATCTGGGAGGACAGAAACGTAAAATTAACAGCGTACATTGACTCCTATAAATATGTGATTCTAACATAATAAAAATATTAATTTAAAAAACAGGCCTACAATTTCTTTAAAATCCTTGAATTTGTTAAAAAAAATATATAAACTTACTTGTAAGCCTATTCCCATGCGAGGCTAAAAGAAGTAGGCCTAGGCCTACAAATTACCTTGTGATAGTAAGTTATTTGCGCTATACACTGTTTTTGAAATCTAACAATTCGCCAAAAAACTGTGCACACTTGTTTAAAATATTAAATACATAACAAAACAGACAGAAATAAAATACAGCGAGCATGAAAGCCACGTGACGGACATTCCGATGCAATTATTTATATTTTTAAATCACGGGACATTATGAAACTTTGTATCCCTTAAAAGAACTGCTGTTAGTGGCACTAAAACACATTAGATATATAGCAAAATTTTACATGGTTCGGTATAAATCGTGTAACAAACGTGCTAATGCATTGAGTCTTATGGCAAAAGAGCAATTGGATGTGCAAAAACAGCAGATTCTCCCTGCATGCAATCTGTTCTGACATCACGGGCCAAGCCATCCATTGGTTAGAATATCTAAAGCAAGCAAAGAATTTATTAAAAAAAATAAAAAGAAACCTATAATGCATAATATAACTGTTAAGAACCTTAATTAAGTTTTTTTTATTGTAATAATGTATTAAAAACAAGGAAAAAACAGACTAAGTAATATAATATAAAAAATTAATTCCTATAAACAAACAAATATTTAAGTAATAATTTTGCAAATAAATGTATTATTATTTAATCATATTACATTTAATATAAACCTAACAAACATTTTTTAACAATCCAATGGAGGGTAATATTATTATATTCTTATTCCTCAGTTAAAAACCCCCTTTAAATATTGAGAGACAACTGGGGTTGTCTCTGGGTCTTTTGCTTTTCAAAGTTGGCAAACCTGCTGCCCAGGGACCCCAGATTTTTTCACTATACAGTGAAATCTCGGTATAAAGTACTTCAGTTTTAAGTACTTTTCATTATAAAGTACATAATTCCAAATACCTAGAAAGAGTTTTTAATTTAGTAAATGTTCAGTTTAAAGTATTTTCAATATTAAGTATACAATTTTTAGTTCCCTTCAAGTACTTTGTGATGTAATTTCACTGTATTTCTTATGTATATATTTTCAGTAATAATGGTTTAAGGGCACGGTCTACCACAATTTTCATCACCCTTTTTTTTTGTTATTTGTACCAGATATTTCTTTTTTTTTATTTAAGACACAAAATGAGACTAAATTTGGATCTTATAATTTTTTTTTATCTCTCATAGTTTTTGCGTAATGGCTTGTTAAAGTCATATTTTTGCATGTTTCCGTTTTAACGACTACACTAAAACCAACTGATATACCAAACTCGAAAAAATCACAGTGGATAAAGACACTGCAGGCTACAATGACACGCTCATGAAATTAAAAAACAAAAATTATTTGAATTTTAAAAAAAATTGCTGAAACTGAAAATAAAAATTTAAAAAGTTCAGTAATTTTTTAAAAAATACAAATAATGTTTATTCTTTAATTTTATGAGCATGTCATTGTAGCCTGCAATGTCTTTATTCACTGTGATTTTTTTTGAGTTTGGTATATCAGTTGGTTTAAGTGTAGTAGTTAAAACGGAAACATGCAAAATGACTAAATTGCGGTAGACCGCGCCCTTTACATTGAAGGGCATCTTTTGTAACTGTTTTATTATATTTTGGGTAAGGAATATCATGTAATAATCATTTAAAGTATATTAAATAGCCCACAAAAGTATAGTTTACATGCGCCCACTTGAGAGTGCTGCAAGCGAGCATCGGACGGTGCTGGTTGAGAACGAGACTCGGGACTTGGCGAGCAGCGGGTAACCGAGGTGGACGTCTTCTGATTGAGCCGTATGTGACGGCGTAACCAAGTTGAAGTCGGCTTGTTGAGTGTGTTGTCGGGGTAAGATGTCTCGGTTCATCTGCTTGTTTAAGCAATGCCTATATACTAATTCAATGTGTTGGCAAAGCTGACCAAGTTGGGAAACTCCTGGAAAAACACTGACATGTTCAATTGTAGCAAAGGCGAGGAGCGAGGTATACGTCTGGAGGAATATTGGACATTGGGTTTCACTCCAATTCTGACCAGAAAATATGTAGTCATCCCAGCGATCTCTGAAAATTAAGGTAGGCTACGACAACATTACTTAAGCCACGACACTCGGGCTGCACTTTGCAAGTGCCTTATGAAACATATTTTGGATAACCGAGTACATTCTCGTGAACTGAACTGAGATAGTGTTTAGTAACGTTTCCATAATAGTGGACTATAAACTATTGATTTTTTAAAATAAAGGCATCGGTGCACAAAATAATGTAAATTTGAGTATGGCACATAATTTTGTATTTCTTATAATAAATTGATAGTTTTCTTGATCATAATTATCTTGTCTCTGTTTACAATATACATCAGAATAGTATTCCAGTTAATGGCCCTTCTAATGATGTGCCCTTTTTGAAATGTGTGTAGAACTCAATGTACAAGTGAGGCAAGTGTGGTATCCACCCCACAAGGGCACTTCCCACAATATTTCCAAAACAATATTTTCTCGTAAATACAATATCCTTGTTAAGCAACATGTTTTGGAGCTATCAAACCCAACGGGGGAGGAGGGAATACACTAAGTTTGAGGCTGCACTCATACTAGGAGTGCTGATTATTATAGGAAACAAGGCTGGTATTCACAGACAAATCCGTAGCTTAAGAACAATGACACTGCCAGGGATGTGAACTGCTGCAAGCAAAAGCGCAGAGTCAATAGATAATTATGCACCGTGAGAGAAAATGGCTATGTTCAATGAGTATTTTTCTGCTGCTTTTAAAGTTTACATATTGAATCCGAGGTGTTCTCCCTTAATAAGTGATATTTATCAGGTTATGATACCTGCTCATGATCAGTTAAGGGATCTTGCCCAATACTGGTGGACATAGATGAGTAGGTCTTCATAAAAGCAGTAAAATTTTAAAGTTATTCATTTAAATTTGTTTGCTAGATATGTGTAACTTAAACTAAAATTATTTTATTAATATATTTGTTTTTGTGTAATAAACACACATTTAAACATCTGAGTACAAAGCATTAAAATGTTATAACTAAGGTGGCCGTCTGAGTTAACGTACTTAGTGTGTTCAAGGCCTAGAAGTGCGGAAGTGGTAAAGATTAGACAGCACATGCAAAAAGCTTCTCTTCTAGCCTCTACATATAAGTCAATGAACTGGTGTGCAGTCTTCTGGCAGATAATGTTTCTGTACGAGACATTCTGTGGTGATCATACTATTTCATAACGTATTATTGCAGATAATAGTGTATTGTACATGCTTACACCCTTTAAAACAGTTTACGTGCGTGGAGATACAGGGAGGTTGGTTTTCAGTGATTTTAGAAGTTATTTAGGTGGGTACCGCTGGCCTATACAGTTGGCTCTTGGGACAGCACGAGACACTAGAGACCATCAGGGTGGTGGTCGACAGCTGGGATATTCCCTGTATACCGCTGTCGATGACGGATCACAGTTTAAGTCACGATGGAACTTATTATGGGTCATTCCACATCACAACATCACATATGAAAAAAGCTCTGAATAACAGAAATCTTAAGTAGGAGGGGGTTCAGTACACCCACAAATTACATAAACATTGGTCATACACAAAAGACAACAAAGTACACTGGAGCATGAACCACAAAGGCACATGTGAAGTAGGGCGAATGTAGGTCGCTAACCTGAAGTTCCCTGTGGTGCAGGTACGTGAAATAATGTACTTACACACATCAGTTTCACAATAGCTGTATTGCGCATGAAAGAGATGTATAGATACAAAGTTAAGAAGGCATGTGGCTGTGAGCCCCGCACTGGCTTACTTACAGCACAAAGACACCAGGCAGGTTATAAATAATTACATGTTGAAGTCCAGTTGGGCTTGAGTCTCGCCGGAGGAAGGCATACAAGGCAAGCGAAAATAAGCAAATGTTCCAGCAAGGTAGGTGTCTATTGCAAGTTAAATCATTAGCAGTAAAATTTAAAGCCCGTCAAGCCACATGACACATGACCTTTCCGTGTGCCCGCTGACCCCACAGGCCAAAACTGAAAAATCCCTCAGTTTAGATGAGGATTGCAAAGCTAGCATACAACTACACTGAGAAAAGAATGCACTCAATAATAATACTTAAATTCTCCAGAATGTTTATCCAGTATTAGACCCTGTAGTTGAAAATGCAACTCTGCCATAAATGGCCCAAGAAGGGTAACACAAGTACTAGACATTGAGGCAGTTTAAACAGGACATTAAATTTAAGCGTATGTACGCTGACAAATGTTTAGGCAAGCTAAGAGTCTATTGCAAATTAAATAATAGGCAGCAAAAGTTGCTCCCACCACCGCAAACCTCTTCAGTCTATCTCCAGCTGACAGAACAGTCCTGAATCACACAGCTCAGCAGGTTTCTGTACAAGGGTTAAGCCAAAGTCAACAAATTTAATTATGTACATTACAACAGGCGATATACACTAAACACAAAGGTTTTAAACTTTTAATTTCTGATTACAAGTTTTCTTCTTAACACCACAAAAAAAAACATAAAAGACATCTACGATGTAATTCACGTGCAGCATGCCATTCAGTTTGGTCAACAATTTGGAATTCTAATGATCATTTACCAGAATTATTTGTAGAAAGTATTCTGAAAACATAGCAGAAGACCACTGGCCTAGTTAAACCTTGCTACGTATTTAAAAATAATTGCTGAATATAAAGTGCTCACCTTGATGCATAAATATGGGCAACATAAGGCTTTGGTGTCAAAACTAATAAATCTTATCTGCAGTATGTCGTGCTAGATGCATCAATGTGTTAAAAATATGCTAATTGAAGTAAATGTTATTTACATAAAACAAAATAAACACGATTGATTAAAGATGCTAGAGAAATAGTTG
Source organism: Medauroidea extradentata (assembly GCA_003012365.1). Taxonomy (NCBI): domain Eukaryota; kingdom Metazoa; phylum Arthropoda; class Insecta; order Phasmatodea; family Phasmatidae; genus Medauroidea; species Medauroidea extradentata. The sequence continues at coordinate 34,855 of PNEQ01041533.1, forward strand.
CTAAGCAACACAGACTGCAGAAATGTTTATTGCTTTACGTTCTGATACTATCAATTTACTGTCCGAGAAATATTTCACTATTTATTAATGAATGTTCCCTTACGGCTAACGGACACTGGTGAACTTTCAATGTCATCACTGCAGTCAGCAGAAAATGAAAGGTGGGCTAAGTTCCTGCTTAAGTCACATGATCTTAGCCACAAATATCTCTTCACTATCTGTAACACTACAGAAAATTTAATCCTTCTAGGTACTGCTCCAGTTCACAGACAAGGCTAGAGTTTTGTTAACTATCATGAAATGTCTTGAAAAGCCTCGTCAGTTCTGTTTTGTTAAACATGCACCTTACTCAGTTAGTAAATAACAAAAAACAAAGCATATAAATGTAATAGGTTCAGTTAAATTAATAAAATTACTACACAGAATAATTTCCTTTAATTATAAAATTTACATATGCGCATGCATAAATACATATGTATATACCTTACACGTTTATGAACATGGGCACATATAGAGTAACAAATTTTTTACATATATAAACAATTCATATATAAACAATTATTATAAATAATTTAAAACTATTTTTACTACAATTATGTACAGTAACAATGCTATAGCTAGTTCGTGCCCTTAATTCAGCACTTTTGAAATTAACCTTCAAAATCTTTTAGTATAACTGCATTTATTGTGCTGTAACCTGGAAATACTTTGCACCATTAAAAATATTTGTATTGATGCTACTTGTTGAAGAAGTGGTATTATCAGTATAGATTAAACTTATATTACAAAGGTGCCATTTTTTTTCCTTCATTAAATTATATCAATATAAACATTATTTATGGTGCAAAGTTAAACCGCTTTGGCAAAGAGAATCTCCAGTTTGTGGTAATGTAAAAAAAACTTATATTTTTCAGAAATGATAGCAGACTGGCACAAAATTAACTAAATTCATTTCCTTATTTAATACCTTGTATGTTCAAATTCTGAGTTAAGTAAAAATCAATTCCTTTTTACTATACAAACTATCTAAGAACAATAAAAGTATAAAAATATTTGTGTTTCTATCACTTTTCACAGAGTAACTTGATTAATGCACAGCTTCTAGTTATTAGACCCACGGCCACAATATTCACATGCTGCAGTAGAATATACAATGAGTAAAAATACATCCCTAAGCAGAGCGTTCAAAAATGCTCAATTACTGTGAACCTGCTAGAGCAAAGTTTCACAACACAAAGACAGAAGAAGTACAGACTAGATACACTAATAATACTAATGGAAAAGCTTTAACTACCGCTAGGCAGAAGCACAGAAAATACAAGGGCTTTGACATACATACATCAACATTGCAGAATCATCACAGGACATCTCAGCAAGAGTAAGTCTACGAAAAAGAGATCACTTAATGCTTCACAAGTGTGGGATACTCAATTTTATTTTAAAAATACACAAACATGTTGTCTGTTCAATATTATAACAAAATCAAAAGCACATATTTTTATTCTGTCATTTAATTGATTACAAGGAAATTTCCTGCTCAAAATTTTAAAAGCTCTAGAACTGAAATAACAGAAAAAATTTATATTTCAGTTATTAACTAAGACCATTACCATTATAGTGACCATTTATAGGTATCATGTAGCTATTATAGTGTTGGTTTTACTGAACTAATGCAAATCGTGCCAACTTTACTACAACTATGAACAAAAAAATATTGCATTTCTGAATTGGCAAAAGAGTCTGATACTTTCTGGATTTGGACCTAGAGTGAGAAAAAAATATATAAATTTAAAATGCAATTTGAAGAATACCATCACAAAGACAAGGCTGTGTTCAAAAACGTTTATGACCTAATGCAATCAAAGGAAATTATTTCAGCAGCTGGCAATGAAGACAAGTAATTAATTAGGTTAGTCAAGAAAGCATATGTATACATTTTCTGTGCCAACATTTATAATAATCATAAATCTGAGGTCTGGACTGTTGCTGAAATATTACATTAAAACTGAAATAATATAATTTAATTAATCTGTTTGATACACACTGTCAGTGTTTTGGGTGGCATTTTGGTATAATAATGCCATAATGCTATTGAATAATTAATTTTAGGAGGAATTATTGTCAGTGATTACAGCAACATTAAACTAGTACCAGATTAGTCCAGTTATAAACATATTTTACTTGGTCACAAAATTTCTGAGCAACTACACCTGCCTGCAAATACGTCATCAAAAATTGTTTTAAGACTACAGTATTACATACATATTTATTGTGGTAAGAATTGTAATGTTGGTTTTATTTACTATATTACAATTTTAAACTGATCTTAAAAGATAATTGCTAATAAAAAGGCAATAATATACCAACAGCAGTACTGATTATACACAATATTTTGAACATATGCCAATGCAGCACTATATTATTAATGAAAGCTTGGTTTACTGGGAAAAAACCGTGCTGTGATAGTATAATGTCTCAAATACTTTGGTATGTCGTTCACTACCACTGAAATAATCTTTAAAATAAATTAAAGTGCAGTAATGTAATACTAATTCAGTCAAATTATACTAATCTTAGGACTCGCCCATTAATGCATTACTTTTGCAGCTGACTTAATAGTCATTACTGTTTATTTTCTTGTTCACTGTAATATTACATATTATATTTGTGAAATGAACACTACCACTCATGATGATGTCAACAGCTACTACATGATTTCTCACATATAAACAAAGAGTAATTCATGCAAGATATGAAACTTTATAAGTAAAAATTCAAATCCACGCAGTGTATCCTGCCTCACTGGCTAAAGCAAGGGAAACAAATCAGCTGACCAAAAGCAAATTTCACCATGATGCTCACATGTGAAAATAAGGACACCATCAGGATCCAAACACAGATCGCTGTGATGGAAGATGAAAAGTTTGACCTGATACTCAACAAGTAAATTTAATTTATAGCAAGCTATCAAGATATGTTGCTATCTTTGCCTTACTGGTGGTTACTAAAAAATGGTTACACTTGAATACCAGAACTTTAACAGTTTCTGGAACTATATTTAAGGAAATATCAAACAGCCAGAAGTAAAATTTGTTCTGTATAACTGAAAGAAAGGTGTTTCATATGCCAAGCTAGTCAAGATAGAAAAGGGTTGTAAATAAATAAACTGCTTCGTATCTGGTTCGTTATGAATGATACCTTAGGGAAAAAAATTTGCAAACCGTTATCATTAAGCAAAATGTTGTGAACACATGCCACTGCATTAACACAGTGGCAATTGTTCAAATTATTCTGCTATATCATACAATCACACTGGAAATATCTTTAAAATACATTGAAATATATCCAGCTACCAACACAACATAGCAACTGTTAAAAACAATGACCTACTGCCAGTTGATGATAAATTTTGCACACCATGCCAAGGACTTTAAAACATTAATTAAACTGCCTATACAATAAATGACAATAGTTTAACTTGCAGGCAATTAAACAACATAATCATTAAGTACCACATTTTTACTAGAATGTGAATATATTTATAAGGTAACTTTTTGTAATTTTATATAACTGCTAAGTCTATAATTGGCTGGAAAAATTTCCAACAACTACGAAAGTTCAGCATTACAAACACAACAAGCATAAACAGAATACAGTCCTGCATTCCCAAATAAATACAAAATGCAAAAACCCAAGTTACAGAGTGTGCACAGATCATTGCATATATTATTACTTCTATTAATGGTATTTAATTAAAAATCCACAAAATTCAGACTGAAAAATTTATGTCAACCCTTGTCAAACACATTTCAAATTAAAATTAAAAGAAACTTTTAATGGTTATCACTTTGTTTATGACAGTACACTGTTTACGATACAACTTAACAGCTACTGAAAGTGAAAAATTAGACCCCAACAATTGCATGGTCAAGCTATAAACTCATTATACAGTGAAATATATCTACATAAAATTTTTTGATACAAGTGTTGCAATAGTTAAAAATTAACATCTGTTTTATTTATTTATGCTGTCATGAAAAGTGTAATATTTGTGCTGTTTGGGTAAAGTTATACAAAAAAAAATGTTAAGTGGAAGAGTGCAATATACACATTACTTTCTACGTTAGGGTAATAGGATATAATTACTCTATTAAAGAGAAAATGTGTGTATTGTTATGTGTCGGTGACAATGAATAATATTTCTATTTGGTAAATTTAGTTTTGTCATGTTAACATTTAAAGGTTGGCAACTCTATTTCGTAGAGTTCTTTAGTTTTTTTTGGGTCTGTCATAAAGTTGTAAGTTGAGTCACTCACTAGTAAAAATTGTCATGTATGATGAGGTCTGTTCAGTTGGTTTATAGTAAATGGAAGTGTGTTTATTTCAATGTTTTCTTTTATTACAAAGTGCCTAACCTTATCAGGTTATGGGCCCAGACGTGTGAATAACGGGTCATAAATTAACAGTTAAATTGGACACATCGGTTGGACTTGTAACAAATGGAACTTACGCGAGTGCAATGGAGATCCACGTAATCAAGTTGAAGGGGGAATCCAACTGGAATATTTGAAAATTCCAAATACTTGTTGTAGCAGAAGCAAAGAACTTCTTGATGTCATGACGGGTGAGGTTAAACTGCTGGCTGAAGAAGGTAGGACTAGAGATAGTTGGAAAGTGAAGGACTCCAAAGCTAAAGAATTAATTGTTACTAGAATGGAGGAAGAAACCATTATTTATATTTTGAATTGCAAAACTGCTGTCGAAATGTGGAATAAACTCTTGTCAGTATATGAGCAGAACTCGGAGACATCAATTCATTTACTCCATGAACAGTTCTTTCGTTTTCAGTACGAATGGAAAAGGATGGCAATTCATATCTCGTCTATAATGGATATTGTGACAAAACTAAAAACTCTTGGGGAAGAGCTTTCAGATCGTCAAGTTATTACGAAAATACTAATGTCTCTTCCAAAGGATTTTAGGCATTTTGTATCCTCGTGGGAATCTGTTGAGCCTGGTAGACAAACGCTAAATGAATTGACATCTCAAATTATTACTGAGGAAAATAAGTTAAATGGTTTACCTAGTTCCCAAAATCAAGCCTTTGTAGCCTTTCAGAGAACTTGAACTACATGCAACAAAAGTAATCATACAATTGAAAAATGTTTTAAAAATAAGAATTATAAGGCATCTAGTAAAAAGCTATTGACATGTTATTTTTGTAATAAGCCTGGTCACCTTAAAAAAGACTGCTGTTTGTATTTAAGTAAAAGCAAGGACACAAATTTCAATAAAGAAAAGTCAACACAAAATAAGATTTACAAAAATGCCTTTGTTAGCATAGCAAATGTTACTAGTGAGGCTATCAGCACTGAAAAATTTTATTTAGATAGTGGTGCCAGTGAGCACATGTCTCCTCACAAAGATTATTTTACAAATCTTAGAGAATGCTGTAAAACAGTAAAGATAGGAGATGGAAGGCAACTGAAAGCATTAGCTATGGGTGACATTAACATTGTATGCTATGTAGCTGACAAAGAAATACCATATGTATTGAAAGATGCTTTGTGGGTACCAGATTTGAAAATGAATCTGTTTTCAGTCTCTCAAGCTTTAGCTAAAGGATATGTTTTAATAGCAGAGAGGAAACAAATGTAAATTAATTAGGAAAAATAAAGTCATGGCAGAAGCAGAATTATGTGGAAAAGTTTTTATGGTAAAATTAAAGGTTCAGAAAACTGAAGCAGAAGCACTTGTTAGTGTAACTAAGAAGAACACACTGACTCATAGCATAAAAAAAATTTGCTCATCAGAATATTAAGCATGTGGAAGACATCCTATTGAAACTTAATATTGAATACAATGTGGATAATGACAAGCCATTTTCTTGTGAATCTTGTATTCAAGGGAAACAGCATCGTCTACCTTTTCCACCAAGTACTACAAGAACAGAAGAGGTATGTAAGATTTTGCATATTGATTTATGTGGTCCTTTTACAGAGCAAGTTTCGGTGGATCAAAGTATTTCCTGTTAGTGAAGGATGATTATTCACACTTCAGATTTTGTTTCTTTGTTAAATAGAAGTCAGATGTTCCTGAGCTAATAAAAGGATGTATACAAATGGCTGAAAGAGATACAAATAAAAGAGTGAAAGCTATAAGATCTGATAATTGGACTGAAGTACTCAATGAACAAATGAAAGATTTTCTGTCAATAACAGGAATTAGGCATCAAATATCAGCTCCATATTGTCCAGAGCAGAATGGACGTGTAGAGAGAGACATGCGAACTATAGCGGAAGCTTCAAGAACTATGTTATTTGAGTTTGGATTGGATAAACGCTTTTGGGTAGAGGCAGTTCATACCGCTGTCTATACAATAAATTTGACAGGAACAAGCTCTATCAAAGAAAAAACTCCTTATGAGATATGGTTTAAGAAGAGAATAAAAATTGATCATCTAAGGGAATTTGGATCAAAGGTATTTGTTCATATCCCTGACCAAAAGAAAAGAAAGCTGGATCCTAAAGGACAGGAAGGAATCTTTCTAGGTTATGAGATTGATTCAAAAGCATATAGGATTTGTTTTCCAGATGAAAGAAAGGTGGTAACAGCTCGAAATGTCATTTTCACTTCAGAGAAACCTAATCATAAAGAAGTCTCAATTCCCAGCACAAAAGAAATACAAGTTATCAATGAAGAACTGGATAAGTCTACAGCTGATGTAAATGGGTGTGAAAGAAAAGCTGAAGAAATAGGAAGTCCAAATACATCAGACAAAAAAATTAAAATGGTGATTTCCATGGATTTCTTCCAGAAGATATTTTATGTCGTCAGGAACTATCCTTCTCTGATGAAGAAAATCCTACAACAGAAGTGGACACAGTTCAAGATCAGTCACAAGGGTCTAGATACTTAAGACCAAGGGAAAATATTAAAATGCCATCAAGTATCATGATTTTGAAACCTGTTTGATAGCTTCACAAGAAGAAGAGTTAACTTATAGCAAAGCTGTGAACGGGTTACATAAAGAAGATTGGAAAGCTGCAATTAAAGAAGCACTAGATGCTATTAAAAGGAATGAAACATGGATCTAAGTAAAGCTGCCAGAAGGGAAGAAAACCATAGATACAAAGTGGGTTTTTCGTATGAAGCAAAAAGAAAACAAGATTGAATTCAAGGCTCGTCTTGTTGCCCGTGGTTTTCAAGAGAACAATTTTGATTTTCATAACATTTTTGCACCAGTGGCAAAACTTCCCGTTCTTAGAAACATGCTAGCTGTTGCAGTAAACATGGATATGAGAATTCATCAAATGGATGTAAAAAATGCATTTTTACGTGTGAAAATTTAAGAAGAAATTTACTTTAAGAAACCAGAAGGAATGGATGAAGATGGAAAGGTTCTGTTGCTAAAAAATCCTTGTATGGGTGGAAAAAGTCTCCTAAAAATTGGAATTCAACATTTAATGAATCTATGCTACATGAAGGTTTTACAAGATCTGAAGCAGATTATTGCCTGTACATTAAAAACCTTGGAGGGAAGTTCATCTACACTCTGGTTCATGTGGATGATGTATTAATTTTTTGCCAAGATTTGAAACTTATTAAATCAATACTTGAAAGGTTCGGTATGACAAATTGCAGACAAACATCAACTCCTGTGGATCCAAAATGTAAAATGAGTGATCTTATACCAGTCAATGAAGGGTTAGGAAATAAATGTAGAAGCATCATTGGATCATTATTGTATGCAGTTATGGGAACCAGACCTGATTTGGCATTTTCTTTAAACTTTGCTAGTAGATGGCAAAGTCAACCAAGTGAAAATCTACTTATATTTCTCACAAGGATTTTGAGATACGTTAAAGGGACTGTAAACCTCAAACTAGTGTATAGCAAGAATCCTGAGACTCAAACTGTAGAAGGCTTTGTTGACTCTGATTATGCAGGTGATCCAATAGATAGAAAGTCAACAACTGGCTTTCTGTATAAAGTTATGGGATGTAGTGTTTCGTGGAACTCAACAAAACAGACGTGTGTAAGTTTATCATCAACTGAAGCTGAGTATTTCGCTTTGAGCAGTGCCATTAGTGAAGTTTGCTGGATCAAGAATATACTCCAGGACATTGGAATACCACTGATGTTTCCAAAACCATAAATGACGATAATCAAGCAGCCATCTATGTTGCCGGGAATCCAGCATCTCATTGTCGAATGAAACATATAGATAAAAGATACCATTTTTACGAGAGAAAGTGGAATGTGGACTAGTTGATCTGAAATATATATACACTAAAGAACAGAATGCAGACAATTTAACTAAAGCAGTTTCTAAAGTTCTTCTAGATAAGTTTTGTAAATCTGTAGGACTGGTTTAGTTTTTATTGGTATGGAATGTATGAATTATAAATATTTTTCATTGTTGGATGGTGTTGGTGACAATGAGTAATATTTCTATTAGGTAAATTTAGTTTTGTCATGTTAACATTTAAAGGTTGGCAACTCTATTTCGTAGAGTTCTTTTGTTTCTTTGGGTCTGTCATAAAGTTGTAAGTTGAGTCGCTCACTAGTAAAAATTGTCATGTATGACGAGGTCTGTTCAGTTGGTTTATAGTAAACGGAAGTGCGTTTATTTCAACAGTTTCTTTTATTACAAAGTGCCTAATCTTATCAGTATGTCGCCATTACTCAAACATCACAAATATTATAAATCACTCCAAAACAATTCACATAATTACAGAAATTGCATGCATATTTTAATACAAGTGACACACATTTATCAATACATGTAATACATTATACGATTCTGTGCAGAGAGAGAAAAGGGGGGGGGGGGGGCTTCCAGACGAAAAATCCTCTTATCTGCATGGCTATAGGTCACTCAAAATTCGATGACAAATATAAATAACACATATTTAGCAACACACAGCATGCATTGTATAATTCTGTGGCGATACAGATTATCAGACAAACTCTCCTCTTATCTGCATGGAAGCAGTTTATGAAAAATTTTATGACAAATACAACAAATTACATACATTTAGCAATATATATATATATAATGCTTTACAGAATTCTGTGGTAAGACAGATTATCGGACAAAACATCTCTTCTTCTCTTATCTGCATGGATGCAGGTTTACTAAAAATTGTATGACATACAAATGACACAAATTTAGCAACACATATCATGCAATACAGAATTATGTAGCAAGACATATTATAAGACCAAAACTCCACTTATATGTATGGATGCAGGATATATGTAATGATGCAGGTCACCACAAATTTGATGACTCAAATTCTGTCAAACTTATATGAACAAAATTTTAGTTCCGAAGGTAACAATGTAAGGCAGTTGATGCTACCATTATAATGTTGCTTACCACCACACTGCGGGATACTCACTGCCACCCTTTCACTCAATTTTGCTACAAAATATATGACAAATATTTTGTGAAAGGTTTTAATGGTCAAATTAAAAACTTTCCATATGGTAAATTCAACATGTAATACATAAAAAATATTTGTAAAAGAATATATACAACATTGCCTGCAAACTACCCACAGTTAATTTTTTTTACATATTCAGTACTATCTGCATAAAGTAATGAGAATTATAAATTACGCACAATGGAATAAATCCATGAGCCAACTTCCTTTGAAGAAAGATGGCCAGTTTAAAAATAATATTCTTGAGAAAACTAACAGATTATTTAAAAAGGTTAATTGTTAACTGAAGTATTTATTCCCTCCTCACTTAGTAGCAGTTCATTTAGTCTATCACCACAGATCAAAAAGCAATATGAAAGCAATATGATGTAGTATTAAAAAATCTGTCAACATACTGTCTCTGATACTGATAATAAAATAATAACAAATTGGAACTTTGACAGGATAAAATAATGACACTTAAGGATACCAGTGAATGAGAACAGTAGAGCAGTAGGAATATCTTTAAGAGTATATAACTTGAGAGGATCTGCAAATGGTTAACACAACAGGGAATATATAATACAGAAGGCAGAGAAGATGCTGTTTAAAATTTGTTTGCACAGATTATAAACCTGGTATCAGCTGAACAGTATTAGACCAAAACAAAGACCATGACCATCATATCTGTACATAAATTACACTCTACGGAGTTCCTATACGACTAATATTTAAAATACAAAATATCATTTTCACCCAATGTTGCTATGATGCTGTCACATGTGGACCACACCTTAATAGTCCTACTTTACAACAGATACTATCTGGCATGCTAAGTGTAAAAAATAAAATAAAAACGAAACAACATGAATGATAAGAGCTACAAACATATTATGTTGTCTCAATGGACGGTAGCTCAATGATGACTCAAAGTCGGCAGTAAAAAATTAATAGCATTTTATCAACAGTAATTACTGCTTTGTGATACTTAAAGTGCATGCAAACTGCACGCACACAAACTCATTAAAATCCAGTTGCATTTTCATCATAACACACATTAAATAAATAAGACAACTGATGCCATCAATTGGTGCAATAATGACACATTTTATATAATTGTTTATTTCATACCAAAATTAATTTTATAGATTTTTATTTAGCAGTATCATGGTTGTTAGAAATAAGTTCTACAAGCTTTGGGGTTTAAACTGTAAATGTGTGAAGCATATGAGCTCTGTCTTTGGATAAGACTTTTCATTATTTTAACTGCAACTAACACCAAATGTCAAAATGTTCGTGAGACTACATTAACAGTACTAGGATCTGCATAAGAAAAAATAAATTTGCTAAAGTAAAATACAATAATTAAATGAGATCAGTCCATAGAGTAGGATGACAAAAATATATTTTCAATGTAATACAGTTATATTTTTAGCTACATGCAACAATACCATATAATTTTGAATCTCAGGATAACTGTGAGGTTAAACATACGAAATATACATTTTTTATATCAATGCAATCTTATCGGGACTAGCCTACAAAATAGTTCAGGTTTTAGTGGAAAATAAAACAGTAAAAAACATTTTACGTGTATTCCTAATTACTAATTAGATTGCCAAGTTGTCCGTGTTTTCTGAAAATTATAAATTAAGTGAAAAATTTCATATTTTGTGATAACCTTGGCTTTAAATGAAGTTGGGTTGAAATAATGTTGGAGTTCTCGGGTGTTGCGTTATCTCTTGATAAATAACTGGATGGGACTATGCTGGTGCAGGGTAATACGAGGTGTGTATGGAGTAGCTCCGGAATGAAGCAAGAGAATCAGGAGATCCCTGAGACGATCTGCCAACCGACATAATTTGTTGCAATTGCCACATGCAAAACTGGACGATAGAAATGAGGAAGTTTGGCTGTATTCTGCCATGCAAATCCAATATATGTATTCTGTAGCATTTAATAAAACAAATTACTATGGTCGTTTACTGAATAGATTAACCCAAGCCAAGACCACAAAATTATTGCATGAACTTGCCAGCCTAAGCATCTCAATTTCAAGTTACTGTTTGGAGTTGCAATACACCCTTGTCTTTTAAAAGCTTCTCATTTATAGAAGTATTAAATTATTCTTTTCTGTTAAATTCAAAGTTCACAACCATTAAATAAAGCCTGCGTTTTATCATATGTAATTTGAACAAAAACATAAAAATAATTCAGGATGGCATATAAATTCAGGTGCAATTTAAATTTGGCTACATTTGTAAGCAAACCATTTCCCAAACAGCAAAAAAGTTTAGAGTTACAGAAATAAGGAAAACCAAAGAGGGCCAAATTAAATATATTAAAGCAATTGTCTTATAAATACATTTACACACAGAATTTTATACTTCGGTGTGCATGGCTTAAAAAATATTTACTTACTTCACATGATAAAGTCAAGATGGTGACACAGTAACAACTGTTGTGAAACAGATATTGTGTTTACAATAAACTGGATGCTAACAGTTTTAAACTGAATAGGGTTCGGAAGTTAAGTTTATAATAATAAGAAATAAAAAAATAAAAAACAGTGGACGTTAACTTTTTTTCAACATAAAAACTGAATATTTGCTCAAGGTTAAACTTATCTATTCTGGTCTACTTCTACTCTCAGATAAACTAACTGTTTGCAAAAAGCCAGCCGAAAAATTGCAAGGTAGTGATTTTTTTGATACAAGTTTGTATGAGAGTTGTGAAATTTAAAACATTTATGGCACTACTAGAAATTGCTGCTTGCCAGACGTCTACCTACAATGTTGCAGTGTGCGTTCACAATAACTGGTAAAATGAATACTTGACTCCTTAACTGAACAACTAAAGTCGAATACACAAACTATCGATAACTTGTGTCATTTGACTTAAGTTGAATGAAGATTTTTTTTATTATCTTTAATGAATGCTTGTGACAGAAATGTTTTTTATTTGGTGCTGCATCCTTCATAGTCGATTACTAGAGGTTGACAGACTTCTAATCCCTTTTTTTTATCCATACAAATTAGTATTTGTGTACCATAGTGTATTCCTCTATGGTGTTACTGTGGCAGACAATTGAAATGGTGTGATAAATCTTTCTCTGGAATTTAAATCAATATGGTGCTACTGTCTTCAAAATTGATTTTTCCATGTTACGGGAGTTATTTTTTTGTGGATACACGCCAGCATTCACTTAGTATCGTGTCAATATTTTTGCAGACAATAACAATAGAATCGAAGACGGAAAAGTCTGATGCAAAACGAGTGTTATGGCGTTTTGTGTAACATTTAAGATTCGGAGTTGGAGTGTAGTGAATCTGAAAACAAAGATAAAAATTATGACTGCAGACAAGAAGATAAAACTGTAGGTGTTTTATCAGAACATTTGAATGACCATGACAGTGACACAGTGACTGGCAGTGGCCATGCTGCTTAAAAGCTTTGATTGGACAGCGCAAAAAGAAGAACAGACTGTAAATAGTAAAAGCTGGGTGGAAACCGACAGTGAAAATGTAAATATTTCACTTGATTGGTGTAAGAAATCTCCTGTATATGCTTCACTAAAAACTGTAACATCTGATGAGACAGCAGTGGACTGTTTGTATAGATTTTTTTCTAAGTCAGTTGTTACCTAAGGAGTAGAACAAAAAAAATTATACTTATCTCAGTTTTATGAAAATAATGGAGATAATATTCTTGTTAAAGACACAAACAGCAGACGGAGAAGATATACAAGCAATGACAACTATCAAGATTGGCATGGGTTTGTGCCAGAAAACATCAGTAGAACAGTATTTCTGTGAAACATCCTGGCTAAACTCTACTCCAAAATTATTAAAATATTAAGTCTCATGATAGATACAAAGACAGATACAAAATCTTAAGTCATTTGTAAACTTTACTGACAATAGTAAACAACTTCCAAAATCACACCAGGATTATGACTGTCTCTTCAAAATATGTCCAGTCACAGACATTGTAAAAGATACCTACTTATAGGAAATTGAATAAGGTGGTACGTTATCAGTTGATGAAACAATGCTCTGTTTCCAAGGTCATCTGTGGTTCAAGCACTACTTGCTTTCAAAAAGCAATCTACAAAGGGAGGTGTAAAACTCTGGTCACTGTGCGATAGTGCAACAGGTTCCCTGTTGAGGTATGATGTTTATGTAGGGAAAAGTGGGGTGCTTCAGGTAAATGTTGATCCAAGTTTGCGGTTAGGTGAGCTTAGTTAGGGAACTGTTGGTGGGTTTCAGAAACACACAATGTATTGTCCATTGTGACAATTTTTTTTCCAGCCCATCACTTTTCCAGTTCCTCCGACAGTCTGTACAGTATAAGTTCGCCTGATTTTGACACTTCTCTTTTGAGAAACATGTCAGGCAGATATGAGTTGATATTTAAAAGTGACTAAGCAGGACTTTTTTTAAAACACCATGCTATTCCAAGAAGTCAAAATGGTTAAAAGACTAACAAAATGGAACTGTTGGGCATGATTCTCAAAAAAGAAATGTAAAAATCTAGCAAAATTATACTGTACATACTATAGGAGCTTTTGTGACAGTCCAGCGTAACAGGCTAGGCATGCCCAACAGATTGCAAACACAGTATTTTCAAAATGAAAAAAGTGATAAGCCAACATTTTGGCTGAACAAAGAGGAAGGTATGATTACATGATCTTGGCAGGATACTGGAAAGGTTACTTGATTGCCTACTGTACACGACAATGAGTTGACAAGTGAAAATGAGGGCAAAAAAATACAGACAGTGGTTACAGAACAGTAACAAAACTAAAAATGGTATTGGAATACTACAGAAACATAAATGGTGAAGATTGTTTTGACCAGCTGTCATCATCGTACAGTTACTACCTTAAAAACAGGAAATGTATCATGTATTGTGGCATTTTATGGTCGAAGTAGCACTTGTCAATGGCAAAATTGTGAATTTGTCACAAGACACTAAAAGTCTGCAATTCAGTAGCAGAACACTGTAATCAAAGGACTTCTGGTGGGATATTCCCGACCACCCTCAAAAAAGAGAGGCCAAACTTACGTGGACATTGTTCAACCTACACGACTGAGTGAACTGCATTTTATTGTAATGCAGGCTAACAAACACATGCCAAATTGCATTGTGTGTCCTATAACGCCATACCAATGCAAGAATAAGGGAAGAGGACAGTGTAAGTGCCAGCAAACAAGCTACATGTACAAGAACTGCCCTGATCATGCACCATTGTGTCCTGTACCTTCTTTTAAGAAATATCACAATATAAAAAAGAACTATCAAAAAGTTTGCACATGTAGTGATGCACAAATAATTTATGTAAATCTTCTGTGTTTGAAATATGTAATTTTTGGGAAGGTGTGTACGGAACACGTAATTTGTATGCAATTTTTTTTTACTTATTTTTACTGCACTATTCTCACAAGAATGACATTAATTCTTTGTTTATTAGTTAAATAACCTGTAAATATTTTGTATTTTGTTTCTAAGTATAGAGTACGTTCAAAATTACTCTCGGAAATAATTTTTTACAATATTTAGGCAAAAATGGCATTTATTCTGTGTTTGCATGTGTTTAGACCTATGTATGTTGATTAGATTCTAATTAATAATTTGCAAGAACATTAAAATACATTTATTTACACAATTTGGGTCAAAACTGCATATATTTACTAAACAGTCTAAGAGTTAAGAGGCAGTTGCTGACCACCACTAATCTACAAAATCGTACGGGTTCATTCATTGCCTTTCTTCCATATTCATGCACCTCGCTCATTAATACTCATTCTGAAAGAATCAAACAGGGCAATCTCTACTTCCACCTTATTTTAAGTTAACATTATTGAGTCATGATTTATTAATTATAATTTTATAATGAATTAAAATGATTTTGAAAAATTTATTCTGGAATTTTATAACCTTAATCTTGAGAAAAATATATAGTACATTACACAGATATTAATTGGCGTGAGAGAGGGGGAAGGGGTACAAAATATAAACAGTCAAAGCTGTTAAGAATACAAATTAAAATGAAGTAATCGGAGCGTAAAGATAATAACAAAAAGTAAATAATAATAATAACAATAGCAATAAGAATAATATAGAAAGAGAACCAAATTTTGGTATAACGAAGGCACAGCTGGAGGCCTGTTTGCCTTGGCCTCATATGAGCACATGACGATTCTGCAACTTTGATCTATGCACTCCGGTTTAGAAAGCACCAGCTACAAATGATAAGTTCTACCTGTAAGAATAATAAAAAAAAAATATGCAATAAAAGTAGACCATATAATAAAAATAACACTACAGACAAAGGGAAATTAAGACACAGGTTAAAAGTTGAGAGAAGAAAATAATGATATTTGGAAGTGTGGTGATGAAATGTTACAATGTTGACAAAAATATTTCACACAACTATAATAACGCAATGAGAAAGAGTACCAGTCCATATGTGTTTTAATGCACCAACCAACATTCTTCCAACACAGTTTCGACATCAGCA
This sequence comes from Medauroidea extradentata, assembly GCA_003012365.1. Classification (NCBI taxonomy): domain Eukaryota; kingdom Metazoa; phylum Arthropoda; class Insecta; order Phasmatodea; family Phasmatidae; genus Medauroidea; species Medauroidea extradentata. Next base: position 50,809 of record PNEQ01041533.1, read on the forward strand.
TTTTGTACTTATGTTGTGAATTATTAGCATTTTGTAATTTTGAAATTGTACAATTACTATTTTGTGACCAGGTTTTGCAATAACATCCAATCTCTCTGTAATATTTATTATCCTGGTAGCAAAGTGTTAATTTTTTTGTCAATGTGAAAGGTGCAGAAATAAAAAATAAAACAGACATCAATACAAAGGAATACTGATGAAACTTTGGTCAAATATTTTAAGAATAAAGCTGAAAAACTAGTTGAATAATTTGTGTTACGAGAAATGTTGAAAGTGTAGCTGTGCTGAACTTCTAATAATTCAAAAATTTTTAAATAAAATAATTAAAACATATTAAAATGCACTCAGGCAAAAATTATGTTAATTGTATTGCCTAATATATCAAAAACAATCACTGTTTATGGTAAAATGTACATTTCCTTAAATTATGAAAACTATTAGGTACCAAAATCTAAGGTTTTACAGTTTACTACTTAATCTGGAAAAATTTGTAACTATAAATTACTTCTGTAAACTTAACATGAAACTTAAGATACAGTATTTAACACCGTTATTATGGCAAACTGAAATTTATTTAAAGAGTCGTTTTCTATAATGCTATAGTTCATTGGAAAACAACACTATTTAATAGCACAACTTCCACGTCAATGAACTACTTCAATTCCCAAGGCAAGCTAATTTAAAATATTAGTTTTCGAATAAATAGTTCTTAAGCATTATATTTCTAACAGGTACTAACAAACAAGTAGAAGCATATTGGTCATACACTGAAAATTAAAAAGATGTTTACAACATAATGCTTATGATGGCTAGGAGAGGATGAAGAATGACACCAAAAGATACCTGTTAGCTAGGACGATTAAAAATGAAGAAATACATTGAGAGCACATGACTTAAGGGCTATGCTAATAATACCACCGTACATGTAGACAAAGCACACACTATAGTAGTTCCAATAATACCACTGTACCTGTAGACAAAACACACACTACGGTAGATACTCTAAAACTAACATTAAAACATGCAAATCATAATTTACACCCAATGTAGCTAGATACTGTCTTCTGCTGAACATTCTGTAACAACATTCCTACTCACAACACACACTAAGTGGCATTCTATGTCTGAAAATAACACAGCAATTATGAAGCAACACTAGCAATAATTATCAAAGATATGATTTAAAAAAAGGCTTAGCATATTATCAGCAGTAAATATGGCTTTCTTATATTTACAAAGCATGCAAACTGTATGTATACTATTTATTATGATTGAGTTGGGTATATATTTATCAAAACACTTTAAATCAACATGTATTAGACACCAATTTAATGCATACATGTTCATATGATATAAATTAATAAGACAACTGATGCCAGCAATCAGTGTTCATATGAATGTCACTAACTGCACTTCAAAACACTGGACGGGTTTATATGTATTATGATTATTATGAGGCTACAAAGAGACAGAAATTCAACATCAATAAATAACAAATCAATTTTTTCTGCCTACAGACCTACTAATATAAAATGTAAGATTATTGCATACATGAAGCCTAGTTTAATCTTGGACTGTCATAAACACTGCTCACCAACAATAGTAATTTTATAGAAATGACTATCACACTAATCTAAAGATACAAAGACATACAATTAAAATAAAGATTAACTAACTATTGGCTTTTGCTAAAGACTTTATTTGCCATGCAAACACTCTTTTCTGGAAAATCATAAATTGTCACATAACCAATATAACTACGAATTTATTATTAAAGCTAGCTTAGGTTTGAAAATATTGTAACACTATTACAACTAGCATTTAATTAACACATTTCACAAAGAATTATATTAGAACACCAACTATCATAATATATATACATTACTACTCAATCACGCAGCTGTAAACATGCAGTCAAGATCACAAGATCTTGAACATTTACATTATATACAAACAACTTTAACACCAAATTATTTACATTTCAGAGCCTGTTTGGTCATTTGGCAACGCACGTGGCTACCATTTTGAAGGTCGTTGGTTTGACATCAACCTGCTCTACTAGGGATGGAATCCAACACCCACACTTGCTGGTGAATACTGGCACATTTCCGTAACATAACTCCCCCAAATCCCTATTCCAAAATGTGTTGAACTGTCATTATTAGTCTGCTGCTTTAGTTGGTACCTACATGCATGTTTGTTTCTTATAAATGAAAAGATAAAATGAACACGCAATCAAGACAGAAAAACAATTAAAATCACGTTTGAGATACTAAGACAGCTGAGATAAAATAAATGCAGCAATGTGAACCAATTTGGACATTTAATATTTTTATTTAAGCACAATTCCTTCAGTTCTTTAATTGTTAACCTAAAACTTGTATTTAATTAACAAAATATAATCTAGCTACCTAAGTTTTGGATTGAAAAATGAGCCCCTACAATCTTTTGATGAAGCAAACAAATATTTTACTCATTAGTAGGGAACAATCACCTTCAGACATAAGTTTATATGATTACATTTGGTGTATTTAACAGGTACTTTTTTAACATTCTTTTAGTGAAGGTGTGATCAAATTACTATAAATAGCTATCTTAAACTGTGTTTTAAACAATAAAAAATTATTCCTTAACAGAAAAAAATAAAGGAACACATCATTACGTACTCCATGCAAAATCTGGGACACACACACACACCTGCCATAAAAGATGGAAAAAATGTATAAGGGACAATAATCATGGCAAAATTTTTTTAAAAGAACATAAATGCAGATCAATTATTTGAAAATGCAAATTAAACATACAAATAAAAGGAAAAGTGTTTAAAAAATGAAGCTAATATGGATGACAGAGCAACATAAAAAAATCATAAATGCAATCATGTTACTTATGTTTATAACCGTAGTTTATTCATTACTACAAACAAAAAAGCATAAACATGTACACACACTTGCATGCACATGTACATGCACATACATGCACGCTATATGCATATATAGGTTGTTCAGAAACAAACACATAAGTACACCACATGAATCCTGGTCTTAACTGAAGAAAATGTCAGTGGCAAAATATTGTGCAACAAACAGCATTTTAAGTGCACAATGTGGCAACACTGTACGGAGAATGTTCCCTCTTGCACTCCACATCCAGGTATTATTTTATGTAGGTTATGTCCAGTAAACGTAAAATATGTTTGGACTGCTCAGGATTTTAACCTGAACCCATAATATGCCCGTCAAGACAAGGGACTAAGTACAGTGCTATGTTACCACATTGTGCATGTAAAATGTCATTGTACAACATTTTGTCACTAACATTTCCATCTTCAATTTAGCCCAGGATTTGTATGGTGTGCTCATTGCATGATTTTTTCTGGACATCCTTAATACATACATGTGCACACACAGGATGTTCTAGAATGGGCACATATGTACTATTAAGCGGTAGCAGATACAATAGGCCACAGGCTGAATGCACTACCGCTGCAGTCAGAGGGGAGAGAAAGCAAGCTGGTGTAAAAATGAAGTGAGCTGTTGTGTGTAACTGTACCCTAGAAGCTACTGGATCCTTCAGGTGAGTATTAACAGCATTAAAAGGTATTACCTCACTTTCTGTTAGGATGTAAGGTGAGCCAGAATGCACATGGCCCTCCTGCTGCTAAGTATATAGGCCAAGGAACTATTGGTCTCTCCTGACTTACCTAGGCCACGGGCTTTCAGTCTACGTTCCTGATAGTTGTAAAGGAGATACCTGGAGCCTAATAGCCTTCCTGGTAGTCTTAAGTCTATAAAACTATTCTCCTATTGGTAGTCATGCAGACTAGAAGGCTACTGGCCCCTCTTGCTGGTAGTATAAAGGAGAGGCCAGAGGCTGTTGGCCTACCCTGCTGGTAGTCATGCAGTCTAGAAAACTGTTGTACTCCTGCTAGTAGTCCCAATAGGTAGTTGACCTTCCCTGTTGATAATCATACTGTTTATAAAACGAATCCATTTGTAGTCATTCATGCCAGAAAGCTATTGGCCTTTATTACTGGCAGTCATGCAGGCCAGGAAGCTATTGATCTCTCTTATTGGTAGTCATGCAGAAGAGGCAAAGAGACTAGTGGCATCCTTTGTTGGCAGTTATTGGGCAAGAGTTTTTTGTCCTTTCCTACTGGTAGTCGTGCGGGCTAGGGAATTATGTGTTACTAATGATGTTAGGCATAATGGCAGGGGTTGGGGTTACTGGCCTCTCTTCTTGGTAGTTCTGCAGGCCAGGTAACTATCAACATTTATTGCTGGTAATTTTGCAGTCCAGGTAACTATCAGCATTTACTACTGGTAGTTGTGCAGGTCTGGACAATCTATCCTGCTGTTAGTAAGGCATGCTAAGGGGCTTCACTTCCTGGTAGTTGTACAGGCCAAGAAGCTATTAGTCTCTCCCACTGGTAATTATGCAGGCCCACAATTCAACGAAAGCCTCTCCCAGATGGCCGAAAAGGCCAAGGGGTTTAAAACACTGGCAGACTGTCTCAAATTTAATGAACATACAGGTGAAACAGGACTAGCATCAAATCTTGCGGGTAGTCAACGAAGCCAGAGAGGGAAGCTGAAGTGAAATACAAGGTGTTAGGTGATAGCAACCTTATCTTTACGTATAGTTAGATGGGCCAAAGTAGTGGAAACTAAATTGAAAATTATTTTAAACACACACACATTTCTACCAATACATAGCATTATACATAGGACTCAGATAATGTACTAGTATAAATTTGAATAACTAACAAAGTGCAATATTAAGAAGCAAAATTGAAAGTTTCTTGAAACAAGAAACTAACAGCATTATTAATATGACTACCTACCTCAACATGGATGAAAATTAACTTGGTAAGTTAAAAGTGAATTATATAAATTTAGAAATATTAAATACTAAAATATTAATTTATTCTTGTGCTACCTTCTAACATGGTAGACCTATAACAATAAAGACTAGCTAAATCAAAGTTGGATATTAAAGCATATGAGTATATAATTAGTTTTCTATGGGTCCAGTAGTTCTTGACATAATGTATTAAAAAATATGCATTTATTTAGTGAAACCTTCAAATTTGGGATATACAGTGGAACCCCATTAATACGAGTATGGGAAATTACGAGACATTCGTAATTACGAGTGTATTGTAATGCACCGTCAGTTTGTGTATGTAGTTTTATATATAAATGTTTGGTATTTACGAGTGGTATTGTCAAGAGCAAGTTCGTAGATACGAGAGATTCACAAGCTACAGTCATCAATATACCGCGCAAAATTATTTTTTTTAAAATTACAAGTAAACATAATAAATACAAGCGCACGTGATAATCATCGTTCAGCATGGCCGAGTAAAAAACGCGAGATATGGCAACGGTGGAAATGGAAATGCAGTTGCATCTGGCAATGCTGCCGTGACTTGCTCGACTCTGACTCGACCTTGATTGTTATTCACGCCATCTTGGTACAGCATCAAAGCGAAAGTAGCACGTGGACTGAGTACACAGCAACACTTGTGTTATCTTGGTTTTATTATAATGAACGGCATTGCAGAATCAGTTTCAAACTCACTATGATTTTTTTTTCGTTGTGTGTGTTATACTGAAAGAAGTTAATTTAAATAAAAAGTTACGTTTACGTAACTTAACCTAGTTGTTTGTAGAACATGTTAGATTTGCCCAATCATGGCAACGCATGAAAAGGAAACATTTGGATCTCTTTTTGAACGCCTGGAGTTGAAGTTACTCTACCCAGCGTAACCAGAGTAAGTTCATAAACGTCTTGTGTCGTGTCTTTACATGTTACGTGTTATGATTTCTTAACGATAGGTTTTTATTTTAGCAAAATTTACGTTGGAATGGATAAATAAGCTGTACTTGTACTAAAAAAATGTTATTGTTACTTTGACTTTGCTACTTCAGAACATCTTTGCTTCAGAAAGTAGGTAATATGGAACAGCCGCAGAACTTTTGTTAGTGCATTTATAAGATCTTATTGGTGCAGCGTTTTTCGTTCCAGCCAATCACAAGTGAGTTGGCAGTGCTGTTTGTTTTAGTTGCTGCCTCCCCCGCCTCGCTAGGCTTCCATTTTTGTTTTGTTTACATTAAGTTTTGCCGTGCTGTAGCGAGTTAAAATGGTAACATGGTAACAAAAAGCTAATGAAAATCATGAAATAAATAAAATTATTGAATGTTACACCTGATAAACGCATGCCTATTGTTTTTGGCAGTCTTGTTTTAAAATAGCAGAGATACTAGCCAAGGTAGACTGTACTGTTATTATTCCTATCCCACATACGTCAATAACCTAGAAAATTGTTTGTTTATATAAACATTATGTTCTTACGAAAACTCATAACTACGACAATTTTTTATGCTGTTACGAACTCTCGTAGTAACAGGGTTCCACTATATATATATATATATATATATATATATATATATATATATATATATATATATATATATATATATATATATATATATATTACTAAACACAACATGAATCAACAACTTCAAATTCACATTACCTTACTTAAAACTAAAACCAAAGTGAACAGAGTCTGAAAACTTTGGAAAATTGTCCTCATAAATATCATGTGATAAAAAAAAACTGAATATTGTATATACAAAATACATAAAACTGAAGAAATTGTATTAAGGTACTGCATGCAAACCAATTCGTATAAGTTTTAATTGTCTATTTGGATAGCTCATGTAATAAAACAGATTTCAAATTCTGCCTCTGTGTAACTATGTATTATTACAGCTTGAACAAAATACATTAAAGTCGTGTAACTTCCTGAACTATATGCACAACTAGTTTGATGAAAATCTTAAAAATATTTCCCTTGACATATTATGCTGGAAAAAAAAAAGCCACTACTTTGAAACTATACACATGGTATGACCTAAAAGCATCAACGTCAAGTCGCACAACTAGGTTCTTTATACGTACAACATTTGATGACATTCTAAAATGAGGTTCTTTAGATATCTAAATTAATTTTAAAAAGTTAAAATGGCCACTATTTCGAATAAAAGAACACAGTATAAACAAAATACACAAAAGTCATCAAGTCATGTTATTACAAAGTACCGTTTGTGTACCAAGTCTGATGAAATTCGGTCCACGGGTTCAAAAGTTTTAACGAGGAATAGGGGGGGGGGTTGGGACACACACAGATAACCACACACACAAACAGGAAGGTGATTTCCTAAGCCTACTTTTTCTTTCAGAAAGTATGGGGAGGGGGGAGAACCAGTAAATGCTGAAAATTTTAAGAAGTAGGAAAAGAGTATTTTTGTAACTAAAATGAATTCATCTGTAAAACTTGCACATGTGTACAGGTAGCTAAAAAATATTATAATTTTTTTTAGAGTTGCTATAAAGGCAAGAGTTACGTTTTCAAGAAATGTGATACTTTTTACCTTGGGCTGAAACTCTACGACACTCAAGAATAACAACATATAAGCAAGAATGGAAGGCATCCCTTGAGACAACAATATCTGCAGACATTTCAAAATATTAAGAACCACACAAAGTATATTCAACAGCAGGTACAGAAAATGACCACCCGTGCTGTTTATTACAGTGTTCACAGTACTGACAACAGCAGCAAATAAACATGTATATTAATTTATAGAACCAACATTTAACCTGGGAGATACTACTATTATGTTCAAAAACTAAGGAATCCTGAAAATAATAAATTCTCAAAACTGACTATTCACCCTTACAGATGGCTGCTGTGCAATGTTGCTACCATGATATCGCCTTGTTATCCTAAACAAAACATATACAACACTTATTTGGCAAATTGTGGTGACGAACCCTAAAAAAACAATCACGTGTTACCAGCAGTAGCTACTGCTTTTCTTAACTCACAGTACATGAAAATTATTGCAAAAAATATACTATGATCAAAATAAATTGCACAAAGATTAGCTAAATATGAGTTATGTACACATTTTATGTACACCTGCTCACAGTACATAAAGAGGTAACTATTGTGTTATGACCTAAGAAACAATAAATGAAAAACAAGATAAGGAAGCAGTCACTGTAAAAGAATTCAAGAGAAAATAACACAACTGCTTTCAGAATAATTCTGATACTGTCTGTGCATGTAGTATATTCCTTATGATGCTAAGATGCTGTAATAATGTGGAAGATTCTATACATTAAAAAAAATGTTAAGAGTACAACTGTTATTTATAAAAATGAACTCCAAATGCCAGTTTGGTCACAAGACTATCACAGCACTATGCAAACTGAATGTAGTTTGAAATTTAACACAACACAGAAGGAAGGACAGAATAGACCCATTTAAAAATGTTTCATAAATATTTACAGAATATTTACATTGTAGTATTTACATAATATTTACAAAGTGGAGTTCGATTGGTCCTGCAGCAGTGTGTTTGGCTATAATTTGTAATTACTGTAAGTTAATTGGTTTAACTCCAAAAAAGTGTTACCTTAAGCAATTTTCCAACTGCACTATGGATAAATTAACGAACAATTCCAAAAACTTCAAAATAATATGCAAATAAAATGTGGTGAAAAATTAGGTAGTAACTTCGAAAATAACTCCTAAAAAAATCATTCTCTTAACTTTATATTGTATAGTACCTATGATTTATGTATCTTTTACAACAAAGTGCTTAAAAAACTATTTACAGACTTGATGATTCAGAAAAGTGAATCATTTCAATGTTGTCTGCCTCTATTTTCCAAACTATTACAAAACAAATTTTGAAAAGTATTGTAAAATAACATTAATGGTAAATTATAGTGTGAAAAATTAATGTGCAAGATTTTTATATTACTTTAATAATACTGTGCAAAATAAAACTGTTCTCCGACATTGCAAAATGTAACTAAACATAAAATTTTAGATTTTTAAAGAATAGGCAAAATTACAAACTCTGTGACAGGCTAGAAAACCGATACTCTTAGACGGCTGGTAGCTAAGAAGTACTATACTCTATCCATTCTAAGGTTGCAGCTAATTCATTCAAGTGAATGACAATAAAAATTTTTGTACAGCATAAATTTCATTTGAAATATTGAAAAAATACAAGGAAACTGTGTTGTAGAACAATCACAATATGAAGAATCAAGATATAATTAAATTCCTTTGATTAATTTCCCTAGCAATAAGTATTTCTGCTGCAACCTTAGAGTGGACAGAGTATTAAACACAAGAGGAAATTTATTAGAAGAAAAAAAAAAAGGCTTTCACAAACAAGTAGGAAATGAATTTACCAAATATGATATTTAGAATCACAGCATTCACCCAGAAAAATTTAAGAACACCAAAATCAGGATGGTTCTCTTGAATGAGAGTCTTATTAATCTAGAATTATCACTGTGCCATCTCACTCAGACCAACGATGTAAGAAAACAGAATAATAAGCATATTTTGAGTGCACTTCATTTTAACAGATTTCCGAACTTCTAGAACTACAGATAAAGAATTAAGTGGGATGCAGATGACATAATTTTTGTAGGTTAATCACTATTCACATAAACACCATTAACTGAAAAAAGAAGTAAAAACTTAGAACAGATTAGCCATTGAAAACAGGGACCACATGTATCATTTTCGAGAACAAAGCACATATTAAGTTAACTTCTCAACAATTTGCACATACAATTTGATACCTACAGTTGTCATTCTGCTATTTTGTTTACCACATTGTATACGCAATGTCCACCACACCACACCAATATATGCTATAATTTATCATACCAACTGTCAACCATATTATACGGTTAACTATTGTGAAAGAAGTTACAGTCATGGAAAAACATCAATAATATTATAAACATAACATTTGCTCATATCGAAAGAGCTATTGAAGATGAAGCTAAGCCTGCAATTAAAAAGGCATAGCATTTCATCAGCATTGATTATTGCTATCTTACGCTTGCAGTGCATGAAAACTGCATGTATTTAAATTCATTTCAACATAATTACATATTTTTTTACACCTACATATTAAATAAACATGCAATACACACAAATTTAGTGTACACATTTTCATAGCATTTAAATTAATGACAACAGTTACTAGTTAACAGAACTCACATGAATGTTGCTGATGGCACTGCAATACACAAAGATTTTCACCTCAATAATTCTCACTTTGCAAAGAGTTACATATCAACACCGATAAATGGCTGAAAATAAATACTAAGCAGACGAAAAAAAAAAATAAATTGTAAAATACAAAAATATTTTAATTTGTGAGTACTCTGCAGAAGGTTCAACAACAATAAAAACATATCTCCTGAATTAACAATCACATAATACACACAGTAATAACACAATAATAAAAGAAAACTGAAATAGAAAAATTCTCAAGAAGTGGCTTTTATTAAGGGTATGAAGAGAACACGACATAATATGAAGAAAAATATATTTAATCCACATAAGAAAGATATGTTGGTAAATGCAACACCAAACAAGTTTTCTCTTCTTCCTACACAGACCTTGCTCAGTTATTTAGTATGTGTTGTAATGAAGAAAGCTGTAATGGTATGTAATGAATTTGTTAAGTGTATTTCAAACACTATGCAACAGAATTAACATCTGCATTTACTAAAGTATAATTAAGTATAGTTAAAAAAGATTACTTCAAATTTTCAGAAAAGAATTAATTATTGCATTTAAACAAGATACAGCAACATTATAATATAACAAAATTTTATTTTAAGAGCAAATAAACTTCTTAACATATACAGTAGAACTTTGTGTTAAGACCAAGCTTAATTGCCAAATACATTTTTATTATAGATGAAAACTTAATGGTTGAAGTTTTCTGTAGCGGCCTGTTAAAAAGTGCCCTAGTGCATGTGATCACCCAGTTTTCTTCAAAAATATTTTTAACACTACTTTAAATGTTCCTCTGTGTTTTATAATGCCAGTAAAGCTTACAACGTTCATTTAACTGATCATGGACGCATGACGTTGCAAGTGCTCTTCTCTCGGCCTCCCTGCACATGCGCCTGGTGAAATGATGTCACCTCATAGGAGTTTTAACATGGGAGAAGTGCACACATCTGAATGAGCTCTCTTCAGTTTACTGCGGAAACTGCTCCTTCATACACCTCTTAGTAACATTATTTACTGACGTAGCTAGTGTCACTTCCCCAAAACTATAAAAAACTCAAGATTCCAGCAGTCACACTTTGCCCACTACAGTCCAAACATTCTAAAAAAGAACTTGACTTGAGTCTTTATATACCAAACGAAATTTGTAGGAGATGCTTCATAGTTTAAATTGTAAAACAAATTTCAATAATGTGGAAAGTGTGTTATGTATTTACATTAAAATGAACATTTTTTAAAATATTTAAAATACAGTCTGTGTATTCATATCTTCCAAGTCTAAAGTGGCATACATTTGCTGGAAAAGGGAATTATGAAAGTAAGAAAATTACACATTATTTAATTACTGTACACACTAAACATTCAATTAAATTGGTAGAAAATTCAAATGTGCCTATTTAAGGTGAATACTGGCATTTAACTTCAACTAAACTAGTTTCAAACCTAGCTATCTAGCATTTAATGTTGAGCGAATAAAAAGAAATAAAATAAACAAATTAAAAAAAATTTTACAACTTTTGTTTCTCAAAATATT
>PNEQ01041533.1:62574-139165 GCA_003012365.1 Medauroidea extradentata
AAAAAAAAAAAAAAAAAAAAAAACCAATACATTTCAATACAAGCATAACAGACATCAAATAAGATCAGACGGGCTGCTCGCTCTACAACCCGGCATAGTCCTCCTGACTGCCCGCGCCTGTGGCAGGCAGATGCATTGACTTCAAGATGGGCTGATGGTCGTTCGAGTAGGTAATTCAAAAGCAATCATTACAAATTATCTTTCAAACACTAGCTGTGCCAATTATATACTATTATTCCCAAATAATCCAGGGAGATCTGCAGCCCTATAGCAAGAACCGGCACAAAACAGGATGCATGAGCGCTGATGATTCAGACTTTTAACGCAATCCCAAAAACATGGAAAGGTCATGTTCAGTGATGAATGTGCCATCTATCACAGCCGTCGATCACGAAATGATGTGTTTTGGTCCAAGGAAAATCCACATTATGTCAAGGAATTGGAACATCATCCTCCGCATGTCATGATATGGGCTTCAAATAAACAGTCTACATCTGTCTGGACCATACATCTTTGACGGAACAGCTATCGCGACATATGGATATGCTGTAAATGTGTTTTAAGACATGAGTGAAGTGTGGTTCCAACAGGTTGGGTGACAGCTCATTATGCCTTCGCTGTTAGGGACTACCATTCTCAGGTCTTTCAGGGTTGTTGGATCAGCTGTCTTTCAGGGATGCTGGCTGCTCCACTGGAATTACAATCTCAAAGTCTGGATCTTTCAATGTGTGATAATTTTATTTGGGGTTTCATAAAGGAGTGTGTTGCACAGTAGTGCTATGAAGCCACAGATGGACTTAAACATGCAGTGAGACTTGCTTTTTCTCGGATCACTCCAAAATTCTTCGAAAGATGTCCCGCTGAACATGCTCTAAAATCATTCTGTTACGAGAGTGATAGAGCCCAAAGGGATCCACTGGATGTTTAAAATATCATACCTCCTCCTTTACACCATATATAGATCACTTGCATTGGGGCTAACAAAACTTTGTGAATGTCCTGCATAACATTATAAATAAAAAACCAACATATAAAATTATTTTTGGTATATTACAAACAAGTGGGTTAGGTACAAAATTTCTGAAGTTTCCTGCAATTGGTAATTTATAACAAAACAAACTGTTTTTGACTAGTGCCATTGTTACCACTATGTGAGCCAAGGGAACCAAGAACAAGTCACTAATGGGAGATTTTTCATGTTTTTTTTTAATACGGGTATACAATCAAACTCAGCTCATTTCTTTTACTGTTTTTACTTGTCTCACTCTTGTTTTCTCAGATGCCGTAGTGCTGCAATAGCATTAGTCCAAAATATTTTTTTCATCAAGGGTAGGGCAGGTGGCAGCCCCTTATGGTGTGTTTAAATTATGATTATGCAACACTGATAAAACATCAGTGGAATAGCAAGTATTTGTGTAGGGGGTGAGATGTGTTTAACTTGAGAATAATATATTGAACACTGATTCCCCCTTTACAGGGGGCTGGATGATCTGGGGTTCCTCCCTTGGAAAAATTCAAATTTAATGATGTAAAATAGTGCTACTTGAGCAGTTTTCATAAAAAATTATGCATATTTTACTAGTAAAATATTTTAAGCTTTTTAATAACTTTCACAAAACTTGTCATGATGGGCAAGGGGGTAGGTTACAACCACTATTTCATCCCTTGGCTACACCCCTGAAAAACATTAAATTTTTTACAATGCAATCTAAAAATTATATTGCCAAAATAAAATGCTGTACTAGTATAAATATTGGCACCAAGATACTCCAATACACAAAAATAATGGTACAAAAATATTATGAAAGAACATTATTTCTAAAAATACTACAACTACCTACAACTACAACTCAACGATCCTGAAAATAAAGATACCATTAAGGGGAAAAATATAATTTTGTAAATGTACACCTGTAAAATTGAAACACACACACATACAAACACACGTGCATGCACACACACATACTTACACACATACACACACGCGTTTCTTCTTTAGACAAGACTGTAAATAAGTGTAGTAAAATTAAAAACATTAGTAGACACACATCAGGTAAGTGCCACAACCTATCTAGCAGTGAGAATGAAAATTCACAATTACAATATGACACGAAGCATCCTCATAGTTGCTTCCTCAGCCAACCATTCGAAGATAACTAAAAAGTAAGGAAAGGTTAAAAATTAGGATTTACAGATTTTAAAACATAGTTATATAAAATTAAAGTACTATTTAGCCTCTCACATTTTAAACTTTATGCAGGTCACTGAAAACTATGCATTCTCTTCTCGGAGATTTAAAAACAAAATGGAACATATGCAGATGTGTAACACACTAGCAAAAGGCCACTCTAGAGTTAGTTAGAACAATGAGCACAGAAAGGAAAACATTAGAAATCAGACAGTTTAGAAGACCTTATAAACACTACTAATCCTATGGAAAGCATACAGATGAAATTCAGCTCCAAGGTTGTATACAGAACTGAAAACTGAAAAAAATACCTCTCCAAGTTTACTTACAAAACAGACAAAAGTGGACAAAAACTGTAATGATAGAAAACTCAGATTACACTCAGATGAAACAACAGACAATTATCGAAAATTTATTTACACTTCATATAATCATAAGTGCTGACAACATAATTGATCTGGCCAACTGTTGTGAAAGAAGCATATGTTAGATGAAGCAACATTAACAATAACATTAAACATATTATGTGCTCTCAGTGAAAGAGTTCTCAAAATTGATGCTAAGCCTGCAATAATACAAGGCCAAGTTCATCATCAGCAGTGATTATTGCTATGTTGTGCTTGCAGTGCTGGAAAACTGCACGTAGAACAATTCATTGTTCTTTAATTACACTGTAATTACATCACATTAAAAAAACATCTATGACACAAATTCCAATAATATATTTTCATATTACTTAAATTAAGAATACACCTCTTACTGATTGAACATTACGATCCAGTTATATGTACTTTAATTACACCACACATTTTCTAATAGACACAAAAGACACAAATTTAAATTACAACTGTTTCCATTACATTTTAAATTAATCACACAAGTCTTACTTGTTAGACACTAATATTAATCAACATGTAATTGTGAGGCACTGAAAGAAATAACATGTCTTATTTCGTTCGCTGCTAACAGTGTTGTATTGTGGCAGTCACAGTTGTTGCCGCAGAATGTTGTTCTTGTTCAGTTAAATTTGTTGCTGCTGAGCCACAATTAATACAAATGCTGAGTAAATAATTTAAGAATGTCACTTTTTAAATTGTGATGGTAAAAAAGACAAAAGAGGTTGACTGGCAGGAGGTGCAAGTCAAGAATTCCTTTGCATGGAATTACTGCATACTGACACAAAAATATAAGTATAATTTATTTACCAATACAGATTGGGTAAGAGTATACCTAGATGTTTTGTGAGTGTATCTGAATGGCGCTATCACAAAGTAAATTAATTCAAAGCAGACACCAATGCGTGAAGATGGCAATAGTACAGATTGTAGACTGGGTTAAGTTTTTACTTTTTGAGACACAGCTACAGGAATAGCACTATCTTTCAACAGTAAACTTTACAGGCTGACATTTGAAGTGAAGAGATGGTTACATCCAAGTCTTAAGCGCTGGTGAAGGGTGACATGACGCGAGCATGGAGCAGCATCAGAACGAGAGGGCAGGGTAAATGAGAGATTCCTGAATAAACCAGCTGACCAGCGATCGTCAAACACAATTCCCAAATGCAAAAAATTTAGAGCTGACCCCGCTGGAATCGAACTTGGATAGTCTTAGTGTGAGATGAGTGCTCTAGCCACTGCACAAACCTCGGCCCCGGCTGACATTTGAAATGGCTTGACAAAGGACCCTTTATGTACACAGATTACTTGCTTCTGTTAAGGGCGCGGTCTACCGCAATTTTCATCACCCTTTTTTTATGTTTTATTTGTACCAGATATTTTTTTTCTTATTTTAGACACAAAGTGTGACTAAATTTGGCTCTTATAAAATTTTTTTATCTCTCATAGTTTTCGCGTAATGCCTTGTGAAAGTCAAAACTTGCATGTTTCTGTTCCGAAAAAAATTACAGTGGATAAAGATGTTGCAGGCTACATCATGCACATAAAAATAATGAATAACAATATTTTTTATTTAAATAAAAATGCTGAAATTTAAATTAAAATTGAAAAAATTCAATAATTTTTTTTAAAACTATTAAAATATTTTATTTTGTGGTTCAACATAGCTGAATTTGTAGCCAACAACAATGTTATTTATCACTATTCACTATGAATTTTTTCAGTTTGGCAAGCGAGTTGGTTTTAGTGTCGTTCTTAAAACGGAAAAATGCAAAATTTGGCTTTAAAGAGCCATTAGGCAAAAACTATGCGAGATAAAAAATTTATAAGAGTAAAAATTAGTCACATTTTGTGTCTAAAACAAGAAAAAAAAAATAACCGGTACAAATAAAAAAAACAAAAACCTGATGATGAATAATTGCATTAGACAACTTGAGACATAGGAGAATGTGGGGTGGATTAAAAAAATATTTTAGTTGCTCCTAGACAACAGCCACAGAAGAAGAAAAGACTTATTTCGCTGTGATTTTTTTTTGTTAGAAAATGGTTCTATATCACTGGACTAATACCGCAACAAACAGTTTCTATCTACATTATAAAACATCCCAACATCAAGAGGGAAATTCTTTCCAATGGAACTACTATTTGATATATGGGAAATATGCTGGTGATACAAGTTTTACAGCATTAATATCACTAGGCAACTGAGAGTCTTATTTCAACTACTGCAAATGATCAGGCCATTGTTTTTAGGCAAACAGACTTTGACATTTAAAGTTACAAACCTATGAGATTGGCAATATACCATTCATGTGTTAAAATGCCAGAGATAAAATAGATTGAAGATAATTTCATAAAACATATACATCTGCTGAAATAGAAAATTAAAATCAGTTGTTGTGGCTACGTTGAAAAAGAGCCAAACCATGATTTTCCATGAAACACACATGTGGGGCAAATTCAGCTGTAGTAAAGCTAAACAGAAACTCTTGTTAAGATCATGACTAATTTGCCTCTACTTCTGTAACATTAGACAATGTGGCAAACTTCGGAGGTTATCAGGAATAGTCACCAACAAAGACATCAAATACTGCCTATATTATAAGAGGAATAACAAAAAAATTATATAAACATATTTCAGGCAAGATTACTTCTGCATACATTGAATAAATAAATAAAATAAATAACATAGCTGTGAACAGTGCCAGCAGCAATGTCTTTTTAAAGGTAGTAGCAGATTTTTGAACAAGCTTCTTAAACAAACAACAGAATGCTTTATTTAGTAGAATGTTTAAATGTGTACCTACTTTTTTTTTTGCAAAATGACACAATGCTATTTCCTCACGTTTTGTTTTAGTTCTTATTTATATCTGCAAGACCTGAACATAACAGTATAGCTATGAGTTATCTTATCTGCTGAATATAGTTTTGTTATGACAGTTGTGATTGTGGCTAAGTGCCCAACTTTTCTAATTGTTTAGCTGTTATTCTGCCATCAGGCTGCAACAGATGTATGTGAATCTTTGCCCAGTAAATAACGTTAAAATAATATTTGTCACTATGTTCCCACAACCCACTCAAGATTTTGAACCAAATTTACAATATAAAGTGCAGATTAAAACAGTTCTTAACATAATTTTTAAACTATTGTCGACTAATGGAAACTTATAAACAATAATTGAATCTCTTACTAATTATTTAAAAATTAAAATAAACATGTCTGGAAGTTTGCAGCAGGATCGAGAATGGCCACTTCAAGACTTTAAGGAGTGAGAACAAAAGAGAAAACATTATTAAAGAGCACATAATTTGGAGGATTTTATAAACACTCAGAACCACACAGCAAAGATTCAGCAACATACAGACAAAATGTGGATTAAAGGTTCTTCATATTTTCACAGAACTAGTATCAACTGAAGGAGCATACATACCATTAAAGCTTTTTTACAGAACATGCATTGAAAGCAAGGACTGTTGTCAGAAAATTAACAATACACCCAGGAAAATTTTTAACAATTAACAATTCACACTTCACAGTTGATTACCACTTTACATCAACACACATACTTACAACACACATTATCTGGTCAACTGTTGTGAAAGAAAACACGAACGATGAAGCAACATTAACAATAACACTAGAAACATGACTTGCGCTCTCACTGCATGAGCTATCAAAGATGAAGCTAAGCTTGCAGTAAAACAAGGCATAGCATATCATCAGCAGTGATTATTGCTATATTGCACTTGCAGTGTATGAAAACTGCATATAGAAAATTTCATTATGATCCACTTACATTTTAATTACATTACATGTAAAACAAACATTTTATACACAATTACAAACAGAAAATTAAAATTACATATGATCAAAATACTTAACAAAACCTGTAACCAGCAATCACAAATATCGCTGACTACAGTGTAAAAAATGCTGAAAGTTTTTATCTCTTTCTGACACTCAATACACTCAATTTACCAACATTCATCACGACACTAATAAAATAGCATTAGTAAAAATGTTAAGCAGATAATAACCACAAACTGAAAAATATTTTTTTTTATAATTTATACAATTAAAGGCCACTTAGTTGTAGGAATCCCAAAAATACTGAATAAAATAATTGAGGAAAACAAAAGTAAGGCAAGTAACTGTCATCAGCTCGTAAAAATTCACATGCAAATCCTGTTTTCAGGGACACACGGGCAATGACACACTCTCACGGTTGTACATTCACATGAACTTACACCCACATCCATCAACATGAATATTTCAAAACTGGAGACAAAATGTTAGAGGCAAAAATATAGTACATAGTCCATCTCGTACATGTATTCCATATTTTGACAGTTCATTTCTGGGAAGTCTGTCTGTAAACAGGAATGCGGTGACAGTACTTTTCCAGGAAGCCAGATAGGTTAAAAGCTCCAAACAATAGAACTGCCAGGCACATTTCTCAGAAGAGAAACATCAAAATATGGAAAAGTTGCATGAGACAGACTGTACTAGAACTTTTTTAGTACATACTGTTGCCACACAGCTCTGAGTTAGGCCTCTAGCACAATTAGTGGTTATTGTTGGAAGAAAATGGTGGTTGCACGATGCGTGGGTTGGCACAATAGACAGATGTATATCATTATCGTTCTTTGGGTTGAGAATTTTATGTAGCTGCTATACTTTTTAATTACAAATAGTAAAGCCTGTATGCAGCCATTCTTCTCTTATTGTCCATACAAAATAAAAAGGATATGAACAAAATTAAGTAGATAGTTTAGAGGTTATAACTGAGAAAATGGAACTGTAGGTGGCTGAAATAATTTAAGTTGATAATTGATTTTGGACCAGAATTTCAGTGTTATGTTTTGTGTTTGAGGAAATTAGAAACAAATTGAGGCTTAATAATGTTTTTATGTTAGCATTGAACATAACCTATGTAGGCTTAATAACGTTATGTTAGCAATGAACATAACCTATATATATTCTTCCTAATGCTGTTTACTTTGAACTTAACACACCAACAACCACCACCGGAAATGAGAGAGACGAAATGCTTTCATGACTGACACCAACCACTAACAGGCAGTTCCACCGCTCTTCATTTAGTAATCTGTCAAACTGTCACCAACACCAACAACCATCCATTGTGCCAGAGGCTATCGTTCCCTCTCGCACTCCACATATACTGAACGACCACTGTTCTGGCTGTCATATTAGGTGCACAAAGCAACATTTGGTACAACGTTCCTGAGATACATAGTCTGACAGGCTAGCAAGTTCTATGTTTTTAATTTGGCAAATGACAATTTCCTGCCTTAATTGTGATGGTGTCAATAAGGAGTCAAAATCAGTTTACACTTCTAGTTTTAAAAATAAAAGTACAGTGGCAGAGCTTACATGATAATGAAAGCGATACTTTTATTGTGAGAAAACAAAAAAAATGTTTTTCAAACTACATACAAATAAATGGGAAGAATTATTTTATTTAACTAACCTAGCTAATTAACTGACATATTAGGACCTTTACCGAAACCAGTGTAACTACGGGCAGTGTTTTGTCTCGCCAAACTTGTTCGTAATACATATGACAATATTCCTAACCTGTAGTAGAACTAACCTTGCCAGGCCAATAATATGATGGTAAGAACAGTGGTAGTATGATTCCCTGTAAAGCCAAGAGGAGTTTTGACACTGTGCTGTGTTGCCACACTGAGCATAAAAAGTGGTTTTTGTAAAACATTTTGTCACTAAAATTTTGGTCACCTACTTCACACAGGATGTCTTTTGTTATGCACTCATTCTGGGACATCCTGTGTGCATACGTGCATTTATATGTGTATATCTACACAACAAACCAAAATTAATAATCATTTGTAGCACCAAAATACTATCTTGCTTATCCTTCACATTCTTTGGAATAGAGTACTGTTAAGGTTGCAAAGCTGAAAGTTAATATCTATATATGTGTTATTTTTTTAAACATTCATGTTACTTAACAAATTCTTACCAACAGAAAGTGTATTTTAAAAACTAGCATAACAGTTTCTTGGTTCAGCACTGAATTCACACACAGTTGGAAGAAGAATGATAATTTTAACACTGATATTTACTTATGGTCATACAATAAGGTATACATTAGTAAATGAATGCAAGGTACTCTGTCTTATATGAAAGTGTTAGTTATTTTGAAGAACATGTTTTTTAAGATTTTAAAATATTATATCATAGCTGAAACAGAGGTATTTGCAACACTCAGAAACAACTAATAAAGACCAGGTACCATCCAAAAAAGCTTGATTTGAAAAGGTGTGGGGGTTTTGATTGGAAAGGTGTAATTTTAACTTTTGAGACCTCGTTGCTAAATGCAATCCAATACACAAAATTACTCAAATATAGCTCATGAAAATACCAGGTTTGTATATCTACATAATCAGTGTCACTTAAAATGTTGCACAAACTTTGCTTCCACCACACTGAAGTTTGATAATACTTCATTTAATCCACCAAAATTACTCTTAATTTGGTTCATCACATAAATGAAAAAAAAAAAAAAAAAAATAATATGTACACACATTGAGGATTGGTCAAAAGATAATAAATAGTATGAGTGTGTCGTACTGACTTCATACTTGCCTTGTTCAGAATAAAGCCATAAGGGACTAATCTTTCAGCTATATTATATTATGTTTGCCTTGTCCTTCAGTTAAATTTCATTGTAGGAATAATTCAGTACCACAGGGAATCTTTGTAAGCGTTTGGCTACTTTTAACGAATCTTTGCTTTTGACTGAACTACATTGAGCACATTTACGTCAATACTAATATGAACTGAAAAACTCACCACGTAAAAAAGTCATACTTCTCAAAATGCTTTTCCAATTTTTCAATTTAACGCTTTTCATTATACTTGTATTACCTGAGAGCATCTGGAATTTCCAAGTTGGGTGAAGTCATACCTTCCTGCCCTTCTTGTCAAGTCCAACTTAATACAGTTTTACATTTTGGTCATTTATGCTAGGCATAAGACTGCTAAGAATATTACACTGCATGATTTTTAGCCAAAAAGTGCATACAAATATAAATTATTTTTTGTTCCTTGGTCCCTGTTGTTAGTTTCAAGATGTAAATTTTGGGTGGCTCAATGTAAATATGTTATGCTTGAACTCAGAATTTGTTACTTTCTGTTATGTACAATTGTAGACACCAGTTATGTTTGTTGGCCTAATCAAATACAAGAGGCTTCCCTTATTTTTAATAATAATGGCTACCACCCCAAATGCAACTATGAAAGTGCAGTTAAGAAAAATGTATCCTATTCAACAATTGAAAAATATGTGCACAAAATAAGAAAGGGACAGGAAGTTAACAAACATTTTCTTAAATTTTATGTAGTGGAGGACCATCACTCCACGGCTGATGACTTTTGACAAAGTTGACACTTCTGAGAATGCAAAAAATCAAACAGTGAGAAGGGTATGGAAACACACAAACATGCCGGATTTGTAAAGGGAAGGATAGCGAGATATGAAGATCACATTCTGGCAGCAGAGGGAACAGAGGCTAGTAAGACACAAAATAAATATTCAAAGTAACCCTTGCATTTACCCTACAATATATTTACATTAACCATAAAACTTGACGATTTAATAAACTAAAATGTCATATTTCTTTCACTTAATGTAAACACAGTATATTCCAGAAACTTGGATTTTAGCATAATCTACTACAGTTCACAAATATAATGTAAAACTGTAGATTTTATCCCCATGCAATTTAATGAACTTAATTAATTTATTTAAGCTATTTTATCAAGACTGACTGACAAACAATGGAAAAATGTGTTCCTTGCAAAGTGCCAAGCTACAGCCCAAGCACAAACAGTTTTTTTTAAAAAGAAACATGTAATGATCATGTATACCTTCATTGATTACCACATGTTAGTTTTTAAATGTTGCTCTACTGAAGCAGTAAACAGAACCCACATTAACACACTGGGAAAAAAAAAAAAAAAAAAAACGGTATGAATACAGTTAACTGGAATTAATATGTTGCACACGGCTGGTAAATCCAATCATCCATACAGTAAGAAACCTAATTTTTTATGAGATACCAAGATGTGATTTTTTTTCTTATGCTATCTCCACTTACTTATCAAGAAGCTGATGACCTCAGGGGGAACAACTAGGTCTACTATGCGAGGATAAATGTGTGGTATTTCACCATTGCCTTCGCAGGGATACAACACCACTTCCTGAAAACTGTGAGGTGATATTAAATTTCACAACCCTTATCAAGAATCAAACCCAGGACCCTTGGCCCAAATACCAAGAGGTCTAACCACAGAGCCAAGCGGCCGGACCAAGATGATAACTAAAGTGAAAACATAGCACCATAATTTTAGACAGAATTAATAAGTATAACACTACCATATTTTTGTATGATGAGAATAAAGAGCTTGAGGTGGGTTGGCCATGACCCCATGGGTGCAGCATGAGCCCCCCCCCCCAACTCTAAAAAATATTTTTTTTTAGTTTTGAAAGGAAAAACTAATTTAATTAATGCTGGTGTTTTGTAATTTTGACTAAAATCATTTTTCATTACATTACTATTGTCATACAAAAGCTTACAAAATTGTGGAATGTCACATGTTGCTCAAACTGGCAAGTACAACTGTATAAATGTGATTTGCATGTCTGCCCTCTGCTTACATTGTGTATGCTACGAAAAAATTGTGCCCTCTCTCCCCTCCTTGCCATATTGCTACTGCTGTGTGAAGTGTGGTTTGTTTTCTCAGCCATGGCCATGCCTGATCTTTGTGTGTGTCATGCCAGGTAACTGAAATGGATGACATTGAGAACTGCTAGTTAATGTACTTGCTGAGGTGAGGGTGGCAACAGTGCTAACATTCCGCTCCTTGTTCTATGGTGTTAGTGTCTTGTAAAGTCTCTACTCTGCGCTTGATTGAGCGAGTGTGATTTGCTCATAAAGATAATAGAGATACTGTTTGATTAATTTCGTCTGTGTCTACACAATAAGTATTGCTTAGTATGTTTATGTTTTAACAATGAATGTTTTAAAAAAGTATAATCTTAGGTTACCAGTTATATTCTGTGGTGGTAGAAAAAACCACAGTCAGTATAGTTGGATTGGATTAACCAATACAAATGGCTCGTTTATTCCCAAAAAGAAGATGCAGCTTTCCGTACATTATTTGGTTTATGTGAAGAAGGTGGGAAAAGCACTTGTCAGGCTCTCAGTTCCCTCGTTAAGACATAAGAAAATAACCTAGCACAACAATAGTTCTACACTAAATGCAAGTATTTTTCTAAACATCTCAGATGGAAAATCTGAGTCCGTTGAGAAACAAATAAATGTAGCATTCTAGTGAAAGGAAACTGTGAAGTTAAAAACCGCTATAAAAATATTGCTTTGTGTTGGAAACTAGAAAAACCTTCAAGAGGCAACAGAGATTATAGAGAATTTGGTATTTTCACAACCCCAGAATATAATGAGGGTTAACATTCGGGCTTTATGAAAGAGCCAGAAATGATGATGGAGCCACTGCACTAAAAGATAATTTAGATTACTGTGGTTGGTATATGCCTCTTACATCAACTAGAACACATCAAACGAGATAATAGATGTAACACAGTAATTTTAAGACATATAGTTGACCAGATTAACGAAGCTCAAATATTTAGTGTACTTGCAGATGAAACAATGAAGATCTCAACAACCAAACAGCTATCTTAATGTACTAGATATGCAGATACAGTAAAAGCCAATTATAATGTGGCTGTTCGGAAACTTAATTCAGACCCATATTATGCTGGGAGAGCACAAACTATAATATCGCAAAACTTGCCAGTGTTTTAATGAGGTACTATGAACACTGTGCCATTAATATATACTGCCATAACTTGCGCACAGTAGATCCTTTCTTTCTGAATCTTTTTTATCAGGATTTACCATCTATAACACCCACAAAAGGGAACTATGGAGAAGATGTGAGATAGCCAGATTGAAGTATCAGTGTTTGGGAAAGAATGATTCAAATACCACGTTTTCTAGGCAAATTATGTAGTTATTCCACCAAGTGCTGTGATGAGTGCGTTTGTCACCGGGGTCTGGAAGCACTGGATTATCCATCCTTTGATTCAAGAGCATATGGTCACAATAATATTTTTCTGTTACCGGTCACCCAGCCAAGAATGCGTTTACAACCTCACAGCAAAACAGGTACAATAGGTTCATATAAAAATCAGACAATCAATGATTTCTTCGTAAAGGACAACTAGGGAACTGCTTTACTCTAATGTTGGTACATATCATATTTACCCATACACAACCTGCATATCTTGTTTGAATTAGACGTGAAAATATCTGGGTGGTGGAGGTACATGGGACTTCCATCGTTTTTGCACCTTGGTGTAGCAGCAACTGGCATTGTGAGTAGAAAGCAGTCAAGATTGTAGTGTCTGCCGCTCTCATTCATTGGAAGCAACACTGCGTGCACTGCGCATAACTCAGCCGCAGGCCTGTTGATACAACAGTCATACACTACTTTGCCATTTTGCATTAATTTAGGATATCAATGTCGGATGCTTAAATGAGTAAATAGGGTACATACTGGAAAGAACAATCATTAATATCTAATAATCTATTCTTTCAAAAAACTTGGTCATGTTTGTTTGGTGTACTAATGCAATGCGTTTCTGTTCTGGGTAATTACTGTTTACCAGTTACAGAATAACCCTTTCGTTTCTGCAACGTCATACAGTGTGCGAACAAAACAGAACTCTCAATGTTGGCTGCAATGATTCACAGCTCCCTTCATCCCTCTCCTTTACTTCCCGACCATCCTCCTGACCAAAAATACAGCTAGCTGACCGCTCACTTTTCCCTCATTTATTTATAATTTCAGGTCTGGGAACATGGTTTACCATGTCTTATAACAGAATCTGTGGCACACTGGGCAGCGGTATACCGGACTTCTACAACACAACACTCTGGAAAGTGTAGGAGAAGTTTTTAGTTTATCTGAAAGCAGTCAGTGACGGGAATAAATTTAGCAGATAATATTATAGAAACTTTGCAAAATACGGGAGCACAGACAAAATACCTAGGATGGGCATATGACAGCGTTTCAAAAAAGAGCAGAACACTAAACAGATGCCGAGCAAACAATTCCAAGATTCACCTTGATGCCCTGTACGTACACTACGCATCCTGTAGCCTTAACTGGTTATCTTGGATGCATGTGACAACAAATATAAGAAACTGTTTGGAAACTATAAGCTAAGTCTATACAAATTTAACATGCCAAATCCACAAGCCATTTTACAAATGTGTATTGAGAGACATGGCAGAGTTATTGCCAGTGGTTCGTGGACTTGAGGAAATTTCAGAATGGGTGAACAAAGATACCGGTTCGAAGGCGTTTCTTCTTTTGAATGCCATAAAGTATCCAACTTTTTGATATCAGCTTCAACATTATAAAAAAAAATTTGGCATACTGCTTACCTCTAAGAAATGTTCTAAAACAGTGAACACTGATAACCTTGTTAAGTGCACTCAACATCATGCCAAAACAAGAAGCTAACTGATGATACAGTGAGAAATTTCTTTGTTAGCGGAATTCTACTGTAACCATATCTCTGATGTTAACAAGAAGACACTGGAGGCAGAGCTGTCACTACGAAAGCTGTTCCTCATTTAATACTGACACAATTACTATATGGAAAATTGAAACCTTAACATTTTCCAAATGTCTTCATTGTTCTGAAAATTTTTGCTACACTTCCCGTCACAACAAGCAGTGCAGAGAGAAATTTGTTGATATTACATCTGAAAACATGCTTGCCCAACACCATTAGTGATGAGAGATTAAATGGACTGGCATTACTCCACACACAAACACATTGAGGTATTTGTAGATTATGGTTTTAAGTAAGTTACAAAAAGTTCCAAGAAAAATAAATATTTTAATGTAGCCAATCCGAATGAAGCTTCTAATTACCACAGTTGTATTTGTCTTAATAATGTGCATGGTTGCATGCAATATGCACTAGTTTAATAAATGTATAGATAAAATACTTGAAGTAGAATTACAAAATTATGCACTTGTAAAATATAAACGTATAATTCTTTATGATAATGTAGTTACATACATATTTAAATAATTTTGTTTATCTGCAAAAAACTGCAGTAAATGTGTTCATGTGTTAGGAATGCTGCTATTGATTAAATGCAGTGCAGTACACAGAAGCCAATTTTCAAATATTAAATTATCTGTAATATAACGTTCATGTATGACCAATTTCAATTGATAATACAGCATTTTGTAAAATTATAATGACTATAATGTATCTGTTTAATTCCATTACTTATTATTAGCAATAGATCAAACTTCATTCTATACATGGCACAGCTGTTAGGCACACATAATTATGTGTGCAATTCTTTTCTTTAAATTGAAGTTTGTATTATGCTGTCATTATTATGTATATACCTGAAACAAAATGTTTTGAGTTGAATTATGAGGACATAAAACTATTGAGCAAGTTGCTGCAAATGTGTGGCAATTTGAAAATTTAACATGTTTAGATTTTTCTTTTACCATTTTCTTAAAGTGTTAAATAGTAATTTAGTATAGTAAACTATGTTCGTATGTGTAAATTATTAAGAACTTTGATGAGATTCACATGTCTGCAGTTAACAAAAATACTGTGTTATTATTTGGTGTTATCTTGTATGACCCAACGAGTAAATTATACTGCTGCTATGATGCAGAATGCAGCACAATGTATAAGGTCACATTGTTTATTTAGAAATACATGTACTGTATACACAATTTAGAAATACATGCATAGAAAATTAAGACACAAAACATAAATGGACTTATTCTTCCACACCGTGATAAAAGAGCTTGACATGCTAAGGGGAAAATACTGTAGATTTTTAATACACAAACCTTGCCATGCAACAATAGCTCTTGATTTGTGACAGCTTAAATTGGATGCCAATCCATATACTACAGGTATCGTGTTCAAAGGTGTGATTTTGTGTACAACCAATGTGAATGGCTATAAAATACAAGAAATCATTAAAAAATTTTCTTGGTCGACATGAAAAAAAGGCTCAAGTTTTTCTATCCCTAAATACTATTACATTTTTGTGAATATAAAGTTTATGACTCGCAAAGAAATGAACCTAAAGTTGAAACTCTCAGAAAAGATAGGGCAATATTGAATGCAATTTATAGCAAGCAGCTGAGATAGAGTACTAGGTTTTTTTCCTGCATAAAGAATCAGCATTAACTGATAAATGTTACATTCAAGTTAATTTACAGAACAGACAATAAATGGGACAAGTACTGCGTTAAAAAATTAGTTTATTCAGGTAGCATTTCAAAAGCTGGTAGATCAACACATGACTGATGATTTAGATTTATTGCTATGTTATCTAGTTATAATTTAATAGCAGGAATATGTCCATGAAATTATTCGTGTTATCTCCAAGAAACTATTTTTTGGAATGGCCGAGCTTCAAAACAAATAGTTGCATCCTTTTATTATATTAAGTAGATTAATATAACTTAGAAACATTTCAGTGAAATCATATTGTGGAGAAGAAGATGAAAATGAAGAAGAAAACACTAACATTTTGAGGGGGGATGCAATCCTCATAAGCTTCTTCGCTAAAAATGCCTGTTGCTCTATTTTAAATACCTCATCACATCATAAAAAATCTGGCAAGCTGTACCAAAGAAAGCATACAACCAACCAAGAAATGTCAACAATAATACTTACAAAACAAACAGTTGCTCTTATCTGAAGAGTTATAAAAGAAGCTATATCTGCATTAAAAAGCAAGAGGGCAGTGCATATCAGCAGTGACTAATTATTTTTTTTACTATATAATGCCTGAAAACATCATGTTGACTAATTCACAAATCCCTCTAACTTCCATTAGCATATTTCAAGTTCACATTAAATAATCGTGTATTAGACACAAATGTAATATACATACGTTTATATTACTTAAATTAATAAGACAACTGATGCCAGCAATCAGTGCTCACATGAATGTCACTGATTGGATCTTAAAACACTGAAAGGCTTTCACCTTACAAATACTCATTTTACCAAGAGTTACATCCATACACTGAGAAAAATGGCTGAATTAAAACATTAAGCAGATACTACTCTAAAACACAAAAGGAACTTTTACATTGTTCAAGTATTTTCTTTTTGAGTTTCAAGTTGGTACAACACCAATAATACTGGAAAATATACTTACAAAGAGTTTATCACACAATTTCCTACCAATATGATAATCTAGGAAAACCAAAATGGAAACCAAATACTTAAAGCAGTCTTTGTTAAAACATAAAGAGCACATTAACCTGCTTTAAGAAGTGTTCTATTGGTTTCAACAAACACAAATTTGAGTACTAAATCCACCTTTGCTTTGTTTTTAGCATTTTTAATCGTCTTTCATCATCTGAGATGGGCTTTTATTCAGTCATATTCTGTGATCTGCTTGGTTTAAAAGAATAGTACAAAAGAATGGTGCATTTGTAATAAATCACATGTAAAATTTGCTTTAAATGCAAATATTTACGAGAGTGTCTGAGCAGTATAATTATTTGTATTTAAAAGAACAGTGCCAAAAAAAGGGGGTAGAAGACTAACATAAAAATTCTTTGGAATATTTACTTCTGGTTGGGTAATAACATCATGATTTAATGAATAAAACAAAATACTTTTACATGATAAAACTAATATAATTAAAGAGACTCTACTATAAATAAATCAATCAATCAATCAAGTTTTTTTCTTTTCCCAAACATCGGTAAGATGTAAACATTATAACAAAACATAGTTATAAACACTGTGCTAAGGAGACAAAACTAGAATTTGTAAAACTTAATATTTTTAATTCAATCAAAAGAAATGACTATCTATGAATTAGCTATTGAAATATTTTTAGGCAAAGGAGTTTAAATAGGTCAACACATTCACTAACAATTGTTTAAACCCTTGTATCATCGAGCTGAAACTGTATAGTGTAAGCTTCCTTAATTACTTAATACTGAATTCAAATAAACTCCAAACCCTAAAATGCACCACATGCAAAATACTTTTAAGTCAGCGGCATTGGGTTAAGAGAGTGTCAGCATTCAGTCTAACTCCTTACAAGTACTAGTACAGAATGAGTTAATAGGTTTCAAGTAACAAGCAAAAAGATACATTTTAAGGAAATTGCCACCATTTTCCAAGTATGTAGGTAAAAAATCACACTAATGGAAACTAAGGCACTTGGTTATTAATACCCAAATTTGCAACTCAAGAATGGAAGTGAAATATTTTAATGTATGCATATGTGACTTGGTCATTATTTAGTTGGATGTTTTCATACATTCTACGATTAAAAGAGTTCAATAACTTACACTCTTTGGTAAATTTTAATCAAGGCATTTTCCTCATAGGGTTATAATATTCGTGCAATAAAATTTTTTTTAAAAATGTTTGAGTCAATACACCAAATGTTGCAGCCCATGTCTTTCAAGTAATTAATAACCGCTCTGGCATATCTAATAGTTTCAATTATGGTTTTCCGTGATTCGTACATGAAGTATTTATTTATACAGACATTAAATAATAAATTTTTATGGTTTTACAAAAAATTTACTGATATACTTCTTGATAAAATAATTCAGAGTCTGTAAAATGTAGTTTTGTAAACATCAAGAAAGCTGTACTATTTAAAAATTGAGCATCTATAGGACCCAGTAGCATGCAAACAGCAAAGTTAATGAATATATGACATTAAAGCTACTTTGTTAAACAAAATTTGAGATATTTTATTTTAAAAACAGTGCCACAACTGAACATTACATAATATATTTCACAACACTTTTGTTGCTATAAAATTTGCTTATGACAATTGTAATCATACATAACTATAAGAAATGAGTCTCAATGAATATATTTCATATATAGAAAAAATATATTCAATATGTTACTATTATACATAAGAACTATGTTTGCATTAAGTACAGAATATCATCACAGCATTTAAGCAATTATGCTAAACAATACCTAGTTTATACAAAAAAGTTTTAAAAAGTCTGTCTCTTAATGTAAAATTAAAGCTTCATAAATTGGACGATTGTATTACAGACAGTCATTTACTTGAGTACTTCAATTGTGTTCTTGAAAAAAATATTAAGTAGAACAAAAACAAGCATGTACAATGATTGGTATTTACTGAAATTCTCAAATCACTTACACTATTAACGTTAGTTATTTTTTTTACAAAACATATATACACACACAGTACAACTTTTAAATGCATTAAACTTAAAATAAACATCCAATATAAAGAAAATAAAGTGGGAGTATGTGTATAAAAATTCCTGCAAGTTTGGCACTGTTAGCCTGACAGGTTGTTAGATTTTATAAATATTGTTATTAATTTTTTTTCTAGTTTAAGCTACAATGTATATAGAAATATGAATTCAACATATAAAAGTTGAATCCAGGATGTCAATATCAAATACAAAAATGTGTAAACTGTACAGAAGTACAGGACTGCCTGTATAGAGAATACCCGAAGCTATAACTAAAAAAAATTGAGTTTTGACTCACTTGGATTCAAAATTTATGGACTTGGTCAATTAAATTAGTTTGTATGATAATTCTTAACGGATTTGGTATACTTATTTTAACCTAAAATTTCCAACGTGAACAATTAATTTCACATACCCAACGCTTTAGACAAGCTTTTTTCCACCTGTCATAATTCATCATCTGTGAGGACAAGTTTAATGCGCCTTGTCAAGGGAAACTTCACGCTGCCTCTTGAACACTGACCCTGGTAGTCATCAGTTGACAGAGAAAATACCATTGCGCCAGCAAATCCACCACTCACTACGTACTCTGCCTGGAAATAAAATGTTTTTATTATTTGTACACAAACACTACAGTAAAAAATGATAAAAATCCTACTACTCATTACTCTACACCTACATGCGAAAAATATGAACAATTTGTACAATGAATGTATAAATTTACACATTGTTAATTATGACAGTGTTTCAGTTAGTAAAAACTATGATCTAATTATGTCCAACTAGTAGTTTTCCATAAAAATAAATTTCTGCACAAAGACTGTCAAAAAAAACAACACATTGAATAGACAGTTTCCAAGCATTTTGTTTATTGAAGTGTCGAATTCATTGAAAACAATACCCTGAACATAATGAATGTATAAATTTACACATTGTTAATTATGACAGTGTTTCAGTTAATAAAAACTATGATCTAATTATGTCCAACTAGTAGTTTTCCATTAAAATAAATTTCTGCTCAAAGACTATAAAAAAAACAACACATTGAATAGTCAGTTTCCAAGAATTTTGTTTATCGAAGTGTCGAATTCATTGAAAAGAATTCCCTGAACATTTGCATCTTTCATACTCAAGTAAATTTTTCTTTAAATATTCTCTTACAAACAGCAATGGACATAAAAAACCTCCAAATGAAAGATAAAAATATTAAATATAATACTGCATCACCATGTGCAGCAGCAGACTGTAGAATATGTTGTGTACTTTTAAGAGAGAGATTTTTTAAAGAACAGTTGTTTTCCACACTGGGCATCATTTATAGCTAGGATATCACTAATAACTACAGGTTCACATTTAATTATAAGTGGGTGAAGTACATTATTTTTGAATGACTCTTGCAATGGGGGCAAGTTACAAACTAAAGAAGTATTTTGGGCATATGCCATTGCAGCAACTGGTGTATCACAGAAAACACTGAAGGCAAGCAAACAAACAAATAAACAACCAAACATACTGTTTGCAACTGGCAAACATAGGTAAACATGTATAATTCTGCAACAAATTAAGTCAGTGAGTTACAAGAAAAGAAATGAACACAAACAAGCACCCAGGCATCAAAAAACAAACCATGGAAAACACAAATAAATAAATAATTCAAGATTGTTTCACAAAAGAAATTCCATCAGAAGTGCAAAACAGACAAAAAATAATTACAACAACAAACAGAAAAAACAAAACAAGCAACAAATTGCTAGTTGTAGCTGACACAGCAGAAACAAACATATTGAGAGATGCAAACAAATAGGAATAATACAGTAACTGTGGACAGTAAAACAATGAAAAAAAACAGACAAACACAATGGTCTCCTTGCAACAAAAAATTGCATGGGTGAAATATTTCCGAACCACTGCCTCCAGATTTTCAAGTGGATGTGTACCTGTATAGTGTTGTCATGGTGAGCAAAGACTCAAACTGACTTAAAACCTTCAATGCTTTACTAGCAGACCTGCAGAACGGCAAAAACAAGGTGCACAAAGTTCATTTTGAGTTCAGACATAATAAAGCCCAGATGCAAAAAAAAACCACACCATAGTTAATTTACAATAGTTTAATTAGCGCTGCATCATCCAGCATCACAAGCCATATCATAATGGATACTCGGGTTACCATTACATATCACTATGAACACATTTTTATTCTATTGCTGAAAAACATAAACTTAGACAAGACCCAAACATTTGGTTCAAACAAAATCTGAAAACTGTCCATACAGTCTTAAAGAGTCATTGCATATGTCAGACTAAGAACAATACTAACTTTATAAAATACTCTCAACTATTTATTTATAGGCAAAATAATTCCATAGCTGCCAACCTCAAGGATTCAGAAATAGTACAATTTTAAAAATGAGTAAAATTGTGCGTAAACGAGAAGCTGCATTTCACGTGTTGTGTATATGTAAATGTCATCAAACTAAAACACTTTGGCTATTTTTAAAATAAAATATTACACTGTTAACATATCAATATGTTGTATGCAAAATAAATTTAGAACATGGTGAATAATTACTAAAATTAGCTACTAAAATTTTGACTACTATTCATATGTTGTATTCATGGCTAAAATTGCATATTCTCCATAGGACAATTATAAAGAAAACAAACTCAACAGGGAAATTACTGAACGTATTTTACAGCTGGCTTACTTTACTATACCATCATAAATACTGCTCATAATTTTAATATTCATACAAATAAAAAAAAACCTCGTAAAGGTAGTCTTGGTTTTTGCAAGTTTACAAACTTTACTGATTTTAATACATCAATAGATAGGCCGCTACATTATGATTTCTGATAACACAGCTTTTAAATTCTCTTTCAAAGTTCCATGAAAGCACGAAAAATTCTTAGAGTGAAAATCACACTTGGCACATCTAACCACAACTCTCCGACACTGCAAATACTGTGGATTTGAGAAATAAATTGTACATCGTTTAACATGCAGGTGTGAGAGTAATTAATCTCTTATACAATATTAATACCACATACTCTACACTTTTGAACAGTTTTTACATCAGCACGGTTTGGCAACTGTATAAAAACGTCATTGTAAAAACTGCAAAGTTGTATTTCCCAGATATGAATGAAAGTTGCAATATTCTTACGTTTAACGACTATTAAATATGTGACGTCTATACAACTACCAGCACTAAAATACACTGCCACAATAACAAAATGATACATTTAACTTTAACAAAAACCATGTTTACAAACACTATGCAACTAGGACGTGCACTTCAATATTTGCTGGAAAAATAAGAATTAGACTATAGTTTCTTTCAGTTCACAAGATTCGATGCGTGTTCTTGAGCAATTACTACACGGAAACGGTAAACTGGAAAGCCACTTCAAATTAAAACAGTCTCGTGATGTTTGTTTGCACGAGTCACAACGACCATTTAGCCAGGAAGACAACTGCAATTGATCGGGTGTGATCGGCAAAGTTTGGGTTACGTTCGTGTGATGCATGAATGTAGTGAATAATATAGTACAATGGCTATAAATAAAGCACGCTAGTTCCAGAAACTACAATATTACAGTTTTCTTTAGTATATAAGACACTGTAAGTCAAATCTACATACATGTTTGGTACCGAAATTATGGAATTTCAGTACCAGATTTCTTTATGAATTAACCCAATGGGGAAAAATTGGAAAGCTTGAAAATCGTAAGAGTTGGCAGCTATGTAACTCATTAAAACAGAAAATTGACAAACACTAGCAAGATTACTCTACAATAATGCAACATATATTTTCATAACTATAACAGTGCTCATGTAAAAATTTATTACCTTGTACGCTAAGCTCTGTTCATTCTCATAAGAAATCCAGTCTTTAACATTAAATGCGTAAGGGACTTGACTGTTCCTATCAAATACAACCGTAGCGTCTGCACTGCTGACAAACCAGCATACTTGATTGTACGAAATGTATCCGCCACTTCCAACTGAGCCAATACCAGTTGTTGGTGCACCCAAGTCATGGTTTTTTGGATTCATTAACCTGAAATGTAAGGATAATTGCACTAACTATCTGACTAATTTGAATATCACAGAATTAGAAGGAACAAACAAAGATGCCATTTATAAACCCTGTAATTAATATATGTGTCAAAAACTTAGAACAAAGTCAACATGAAATACAATTATTAAAAACACATCAATAATTACAGTATTTACTATACTGAATGATTGGCATTTAGTTTTAGAAATATTTATTAATTACCTTTTCAGGCTCTCAGAACCAGACGTTACAAGTGGGCCTGCCAGCTGTGAGGGACCATTCATTCAGCCCCCCCGCCAGACCCTAGTATATTAGCCTATGTGCAGTGTGATGTGTAAAGTGTTGAGGAGTAGGGAGGGAATACATGAAAGTTTAGACAACTGTGTAGCAAGCAGCCGAAAAAGACGACAATAGGTCTCTGCCACCCCTTTGTTCTTGTCACTAAGGGTTATGTTTGTTTCTAGGTAACATGCACACACCCAAGTATATTGTAAACAACTCGCAGGATGGCAA
The DNA here is from genome assembly GCA_003012365.1 of Medauroidea extradentata. NCBI lineage: Eukaryota > Metazoa > Arthropoda > Insecta > Phasmatodea > Phasmatidae > Medauroidea > Medauroidea extradentata. Next base: position 86,086 of record PNEQ01041533.1, read on the forward strand.
TGTGTACAATAGGATCCTCTCTCATGTTTCATCATTTTAATAACACACGACTAATTCTACGCATAGTAAAACATGCTACTGTATGAGCACAAACATAATTACAATTATTATCCATCAATTAATTACGTATTAATTTGACTCCTACACCTATTCCCTCCGTTCTCCTCAACATTTGGCACACAACATACTGCACATAAATTGGTATAATTAGGACGGGTGGGAGGGACAAGAAGAGGTCCCATGCCACTTGCCACCCACCATTCAGGTTTGAAACTTAGGGCCTAAGGAGGTACGTCAAAATCTCGCAATGTACCACAAGGTATAACTACAGCTTGGTTAAAATTTTGTCTGCTTTATTTTTATTTCCAGAAAATGTAATTTACGTAAGTGCTTTTAGTTTTTCTTATTACATCAGTGAGTTTAATCCACATTAAAGCAATTTAAATAAAAATTTTAAAAACATCTTGAAATAAACTTCTTTAAGTAAATGTGTGGAAGTATTACAGGTAGGTAAACATTGGTGGATGTAATAGGTGGGGTGGGGGACATATGAAAGAGGCAACAATGCTGCTCATCCCACCTCTCATCGCTGCTGTAACTAAACAATTAACTAAGATATATAAACTTACGAAAAGGTATGACCATATGTAGGTAAACCAATCATAATTTTCTCTTTTGGCATTCCCTTTAGTAGCCAGTAGTTAACAGACCAGTTCATATTCAATGTCAGGAAATACCCTTCATCACCTGTCTGTGGGTAAAGTGGTGCATTATATCCAGTAACTGGTAGATACCAAATGTAAAAATGGTAATCATATGTCATTATGTTGACAAAATCAACAAGTCTGAAAACAAAAAAATACTAGGTCAGTTGTAATGTAATTTTAGTAAAACTCTTAGATAACATAAATTCACATTAAGCCCTTAAAATACAATAATAGGATGTCCTAAAAAGAATGCTTCAAGTACAATGCATATTACAGACTGCAACACAACACATGACTGATTTATGATTAATTGTGTAGCATTCCATGATGAACATGTAACAAAACCGATCTTGCAAAATAATCTTTATGTGATATTAATCACAGCATGCTTAAGCACCACTATGGCCAGTGGCGCTCACAGGATTTGCGTTTAGGGGTGGTCCAAATAAATCTTTCTTAAAAGAATGTAGAAAAAAATTTCCTACATATCTTACACATTCTATACTAATTTTTTTTATGTTACAATCAAAACATTTACACCGCTGCCTGAAAGTTTAGTTTAGGGAACCTAACTTTCAAAACCAAGGCCTGGATAAAGTGTTTACACCACAAAGCTGAATAAAATATTCTCTAATAATGAAGGTTATATCCTGTAAAGGAATACTGCTATGATGTATATGTATAAAAATTCTAGCATAATCACTGTGGTACTCGCTACTCCTGAAACCCCAGCTTCGCTATTTACACCGCTTAAAAAATTAACTTTCGCCATGAAACTTTAATTACAAACTTCTATTTTTTTTAATGGTGAAAAATGACTTCTGCACTGTTTACATTAGTACCTGAAACTGAAATTTTGAGTGAAGATATGAAGGTACTGCTTGACTTGCTTTATTTCTTGTTATTTTTAACCAAGCAATATATCACATACATGTGACATAAAACAACAGATCCTCTATTATCGCATCCAACACAAAATCCGTAACTCAAATTTAATTTCATGTAAGGACGTAATTCTTAAAACTTTCTGAACTTAACAAAAACCTTAACTTGGAGAGAGATTTATGAAATCTGCAGTGTTAAAAATAATGTGTGCAACACCAGTTTAACATGTGCTACTATTTTCTACTGTAATTAAAATATAATCTTACAATCGTAAGTCATCAGGTCGCTAATCTAAGATGATAAATGAGAACATGAATTTACAATACTTGTCTACTCTTGCTCATGATTCCTTTTTCCGTATTTCATTCCGCGGCGTAGTCATCAGTTTCTTGAAAAGAATAATGATATAAGAAGCCTACATACTGGACTAAATTTTTTGTGCTTGATGCACAACAGGAGAGTGATAAGGTTCAGCTTGCCACAAGCGATGGTAACCACTTCACTTCTATTTGCGGTGAGCCAAACTGGCATGCAGTGTTTAAGTTTTACTTTTTCTATGGGATTTTAAGCAGATACCACACAATTTTATTGAAAACTTTGAAGTCAAGTCCAAATCATTCTTTTAGCATTGAGATTTACTAGTCCTGGTGGTATTAAAAAACATTATTTCGACCAGTGCTAAAATTATATTTCTAACAAGTATGAAAAATTTAATTTATAGAATCTTAGTTTCATGTGTGTGTTCTTTTTGTAGATAAATATATTATAAGTTCAGCAGTTTCATGTCGAAAACTGGAAATGCAGCACGGTATAACAGTGTTCATGTGTCACTTACACAGGCTTCTTAATGTACGTTTGGTGTTGAATACATATGTGTTTAATGTTTTGAGTTTCTGTTTTAAAACACTCGTGATTTTGTCCTCGTAAGCTCATCCATTAAAAATTTTATAAATAACTTACAAACTAGTGTTATAGAGGAATTTACTTTCATAACTAGCTTTCAATTTATATTTGAAACAGGGCTGGCACCACAGTATTGAAACCAAAAATTTAGTCTAAGTTATAAACAAAACTTTTATTTTTGTTATTATGTTACTTATTAGTTTGTGGTGCCGGACGTCTTGTGGTGCAGACCTCTAGGCTGCAACCGATATACCTGCGTGTAAATGGGGCCCTGATTTTACACTGCACTTAATTGTAGGCTAACTCTAACAAAACAAGGTTACTCTGTTATCTCTGGTTAATGATGTGAAGTTAAGTTCACACTGTTACACGCTGAGAAAATTACTGTGCTACTAGCTGGCCAACATTCCAGCGAACAAAATATTTTCCCTTTGAAATGTATAAAATTTACTTTTTATATGCATAATAATATAAACATCCTATGTATATAAAAAAATATATATATATACTATTTTCAAATTTTTTCACTATCTAGGTGGTCAAAACGAGTCTCAATATTAGACTGGGTAGCGTAAATTTTCTGCTTGAAGAGTTCAAACAGTTACCAGAGTAAAGTTTTTGAACATCGAACAATTTACTAAAGCAGCTTCTGATCAATTCCTGGTTAACTCTGCCTGAAAGTGACTATTGTTGACAAACAAAACATGCTAACTGGTGCGAAAAATGTTAACAGTGTACATAAACCAAGCCACCATGAAAGCACAGCACTCAAATAAGTGAAGAAAGAATCATGAAGCAAATATTATAAGAAATGAAAATAAAATAACATGTAGCTTCAGTTGATGCACTAACAGATTCAGAAAATGTATAAAATATAACGGCTTATTTTGAATTCCCACTGTTTAAAGACTGAGTTGCTTGCAGACTTTTAGGAGCTGATAGACACGGCTTAGTCACGTGACTTTAGTCTTCAAATGAGTTATGACTTTCAGGTTTGCAATTTAACAGGTTAAGTTAGTCAACCATTTGATCTGTTGTTAAAATGATGACTTATTTTTAAATGTACATCTTGCACAGTATAGAATTAAAAATGAATAAGTTGTATTTAACTAGGTATATTAGGTAACATTTGTACTGGATATAAGATTCTCTGTTACAAATTATTATATATTTGTTGCTCGAACATGTGAAATTCCAATTGCGAGCAGCACTATGTAGACAAAATTCAGTACGTAATGTGATGCTCAGGGATGCAGTAACCAGGGGTGGGGTGGATGGATACATTGCACCCCCTGACATCTATCAGTGGGTTGCAGAGGGGGGCGGCAATGGAAATTTTTTTGTGTTTTAATGTTTGTCTATTAGGCCTACGTGTTCGGACATTTAATTTGAATACTTCTTTGAGTTATCACAGACTCAGAATAAGGATTTCTTTGAAATACATACTCAAAAAAAAAGTTAAAAGACAGAAGAACCCATTACCATTTTGGTGACATTGCTACGGCAATCACACCAGTCCTTTCTGATAGCCTTGCAAATCTAAATAAACTGAGATGATCTTGTTTTGAACCCGAACGGTTTAAACTTTGTGTCCCTGGCTCTTCGGATGAATTATACGTGACATGAAGTATTATGTATGATAGCTTCCAACTATCATGGTTGTAATTGGGGATATTTGGGCCTTTTTCTTCCGTTTGTTTACTGTTACTTTCATTGCTTTTGAAGAAACTGCAGAAATAAACTTAAATTTGGGTTTTCCAGCAGTGGACGAATAAGGAAATTGGCAGCAGGAAGGTGAAGGGTCACGGATGTGCCAAATACTATTGAAAACCTCAGTCACTAGCTTCAGTTTATCGAGAATCATACTGGCTTCTGGCTTTATGAAGTTTTGCGTGTTTTGCACCGGAAATATGAAAGTATGAAGATATTTATGAGAAACATCACATTGCAGTGGTTAAAAATCCAAAACAGCATTGTTTAGAATTCACACATGATAGGATAGCTACTACATCTTCAATATCTGCAGCTAACAAATGTATGAAATTTTTTGAATTTTATTTTTTTTTAAGTTTTATTGCCAATAAGATTACTGAACAGTGTAAAATGACTCGGATATTAATACCTGATTGTGATGAAAATATATCAAAACTGAACATGAACGGAATGCAAAATCATGGAAACCAGGAGTATTCTGAGGAACCCTACTAACCACAGCACAACGAGGTGATAAAATGCTCCAGCATACTCTCTTCCGCAATGATCTGGGCTCAGGATAGTTAACTGCATGTGGAAAATAATGTGGATGTTTACTGATGCACCTCATCTCGTGTAACATATACGTTTGTTTCGTCCACGATGCTACATAGTCACTGCTCAACGTGTGATTGTTTCAGTTTCATTGCATCAGCACTAAAAACATCAGTCGTAAACAACCATCCAAACGCCGCTATCATAATTCTACTCCTTAAGGGCGCCACAGATCATGCGATTCAAATGTGTCGCAGTGTGTTCGTAAAAAAAAGTTTTTTTTGCGAACTATTCCACGTGTGCCCATTGCACCAACATAATAAAAAACACTTCAAAAAAGGTCAGAATATCATTGTTAAGACACCATGCTCAATAAAAACACTGTTTCTAAGCCATCCAACATATCTAAAAACTGCATCTTTAGACTGCTGTATTTCAAAGTATACTAACAAGATGTATGTGAAACTCAGATACAGATGTGCACTGAAGTTTGCTACAGAATACCCACCATTAAAATAATTTGGTCACCACTTCGTGTCCCATAGTAAAAACGGTTTAGTGGGAACCTTGCACACTAGTTCAGCACTTGGTTCATGGCAATGCAGAATTTGATATGCACTTCAAGGTCGCCCTTATATCACAGTCACTTCTGAGCCCCTAATGTCAGATAGGCAGCGCTCTTAAGAAGTATTCCTACTTTATGCTATTTGTCCTTGTCAAAGTATGGGTGTGGGGAAGCGATAAGGGCAGCACTGGCTCGCATGTCAACAACAGTATCGCCTCTACACATGGAGAATTTGATTAACGAGTGGTGTTTCGTTATTCACTTTTTTCTATGGCACTTGAAGCAGATGTGACCACATAATTTTATTGTTGAAAGAAGTAAAGTTTAATATTTTCTAGCATAGTTCATCTCAAGTACGAAGGCTAAATTATGACAGAATGTGTCAGTGATGTTTTTATGTATTCCACCTAAGCCTCTCAGACACAAGAAATCATACTGTTCTCATTTTTATATCTATCAAGTCATTCACTAGTATCGTCCAATTAATTCAACTTTATTAAGTTTTGACAGTTCTGATAATGTTGTACGAAGTGTCTAGGATCAATTTGGTTCAATAAAATTTGTATTTTGTAGTGATAAAATAAATACAAAATAAAACATTTTTCATCATCAAAAGTGGCAAAATGTAATATAGTTATACAAAATGGACAACATAAATACATAATACAGTAACCTTATTCCTACAGTAGTGTAAGATATATAACTGTTTTCTTGCATGCTATAAATTCAAGCAACACATGTACACACAATACGCATGCACTTTGCAAGACCCAATCCGATCACGTAGTGTGCACCAGTCTGCGCTACGTGGAATCTTAACTTAAAATACTGGCAAGGATGTTTTTCTGTCCTTTCACCATATCACCCTCACAGACTCTTAAGATCTCACTTTTAAAAGAACTATCACCACCTTTTAAAGGAACTTTTATTACAACCTACAAGAAATGTGAATAAATTACTGTAAATTAAAAGATGAGAGTTTTAGCTTAAAAGAAACTATAAAACACCGAAAACCTCATCCTCATGCACAGCTATTGCATAACCTCATGCGGAGCAGTCTGCAAAGCCATAGTTAAATCGCAGCCTCCTACAGATGCTCTGAAATGAACCTGGGGATGATGTCAGTTGGAGGTCATTCCCTTTGAAACATAATGGACAAAGATGTTCAATAAAATGACTTGCAAGCATCACAACTGGTGAAGACTAACCTTAAAACATTCAATTTGACTACACTACTAAAATTGTACTATTTACGCTAAAGTAAATGACTTTTTGGTATTGTAACTCTAGTATCTTAACAGTGGGCAATTCACTGGTATAATAAATAGACCTGGCACTACTGTTTGCAATAGGTCAGGTAGGTAGAAGCCAAGTGAGCACAGCTGGTTCACTGATTGCAAACTTCCTTAAGTGAAAGAATACTCACCTTCAAAACTCTATCGGGCCCTTCTTCTGGTTGATGGTTGCTTTAATTTCAGAATCTCCTGTACAGCATCCCCATAATTATCAGATGCCCACAACAATGAAGCCTCATCTACAGTGAGCATATGGAGAGTACTGATGGTAAAGAATGAAGATAAAAAACCATATGCTCTCCAGTTATGGAACCAAAGAAGTGATTGGAAGTGAGATTTTGCAAGTGTGGTACAGATTCTTTCAAATTAATATAACATTTTATTGACCTCTGCTACCCTATGTTTGTGTACAGGAAAGCCTCTGTTTAACAAGTCTAATTGGGAAAAGTATGGTGTGTAAAACTAAAATGTCCAATCAATGGCAAAGTCCCTCAGCTTTTGCATGTGCGGGGCATGCAACTGAGCCATTCATGAATCTAGAAAAAATAACTTTTCCTCTCCCTGACTAACACAGCTCTTTAAAATGATCTGACTGCAAATAAAACTCTTTTCACACTTTACAAGTGGCAAGTGAACAATGAATTGAAAATAATTGTGACTTTGGATTTTGTCAGGAAAACCTGAAGTCCGTTGATTACAGGTTTGCAAACAGAAGCATTACTGTACTAGCAAATCGCTCCTCTGGGTGTAGTTTGGTATATAACATGACCTTTATTTACTAGAATTTTTTCCCTCAATCAGGTACACTTGACAAAAAATTGAGACAACTTAAGACGCTACAGTCATAGGAAACTTTTACCCAAGCCAAACACAGGGTCAACTGTCACAAGCTAGTCCCTATCCTAGTTAGTGTACAGCCACACAAAAAAAATGTAGGCCTTAACAAGTCTGCACCAATCAACATATGTTAGGCCTGCAATGGAGAGGTTTAGGTCAGCCAATTACCAATGTAGTTATAGAATTTAATGAATGACAGTAGAAGAGAGCAGTGGGTAGAGAACTCATCTTGGGCAAGACAAATACCATCCTTAGATGGGGGCAATATCACTAGACACTCAACAACACCTTAAGCAATATGGAAAGCCAGTTGAGAATGTATACATTACAGTAACAAACTAGTGCAATGAACCAGAATATCATCACAGTTTTCTGCAGCCCAATTTACTGATAGAGAAGAGAAAAGTTTGGCAGTACGATACCCACTGTATGCACAGCGGATTACAAAACATATAGTCTGTATAGTGTAAGTTTTCCCAATTTTTAATTTTCTCTTCAGAGAAGAGCAACTTAAGAGGGCGTGGTACATAATTCAACGCTAAAAGCATTAATCTATAACTGTACGTTTCTTGAAGCCAATTTGCGAAAAGTAAACAATAGCAATCCTAGACAATAGTTTTAGCCAACGTTTTAAACAAAATTGTTTCCAGTGGCACAATCTATGACGCTGGAACTTCGTGCATTTAACTGCGGCGCAAGAGATCACATGTAATGAGTGAGTAATTTAGGATAAATATTTACTCATAAAGCTGGCAAATACCATTATCTAGGATTGTCCGAGTATTTTATCCATATGGGCTCCGGAAAAAGTGTACAAATCAAATGATGTTTTCAGCATTTATTTATTTACCACGCACTCTTAAACAGTGATTGCAGAAAACCTGTTTTTCCAGGAAATCAGGATGGTTTAAATGTCAATACAATGTTGCCAGACATTTTCCTCAGGAGAGAACTGTCAAAATAAACCAAACTCATACTGTACAGACCATACTGTAGACAAGAGTACAGTTATGGGTGTAAAATTTCCGAAGATGACAAAAAAGTGCACGAGGCTGATGAATATGAGAATACTTCCAGTGTGATTTGTGTTTTTGATGTTGGTGGGTCAAATGACAATTAGAGCGAAGTATGTTGCTGTGCATCATATGAGAGACAACATCTCTTGGAGGGGCATTGCTTGCAATAATGCGAGCCACTTAAGCTATTTATACCCTGTTACTGCTAAAGTGAGCACTTTTGAAGAACAACTTGTCTACAATAATAATTCAAATATAGAAACTATTGTGTCCTCAGATATTAAATTTTGAATACAGAACAATCTATAAAATTTATTTTTTACTCAGGATGTAATGCTTATATTAAATAAGTGGCAGAATATTTCAAATTGGCTGAATGGAAACAGTAACTAAGAATTCAAAGTGCTCAATTTATCATGTAACACATATAACATTAGTTACTCTGTTTTAATTTCTAGGCAGCATACATGAAATAAGCTAAGGAACATAAGGCATTTAAATAAGTTATGTTCAATCTTGAAGAAAATGCACCTTTCAGTGCGTTAGTGACGTGTTGCTAACAAATGAAGGGTGAATAACTGAAAGAATTTGTTAGTGCTGGCCTTGACTTGACGTTACAGTATCTTTTGCTGGTGCAACCACAGATAGTTAAAAGGCTGACAACAATAACTGTAGGCATCCAGCTTAGCTTGCACATAACTGACAAATTAGTTAAATTTTACGGGTTCTTCTAACACAGCTTGAACTTTGTTTCTCAGTGTAGACAAAACAACCAACCTCTCATTGTTGCACAGTTTGCCTAACAACTGTTACATGATTGCTAGTTCTGGTCTAACAGCAAAAACACTTTAACTGTCAATCCTTTGGGTGACGGAGGTCTTTAGGTAAGACAAACTTTCTTAATTAGTGTGGCTTCACTTATCACCAACCAAAGCAGCAAATAAATTAAAAGATATTCCAAATATTATTGGTCCAGAAGAACTAACAAAGTTTGCTAGTAGATAGGACTGTTGCATAGGCGATGCTCTTGCTGAACTGTTGTATTCCAAATGACTATTATTTCAGAATAAGCAACATAAAAATTGAAACATTCCAATATGTTACCCACCATAAGAAAAGCTCCAGCGTGTCCCAAACCAGTTTTTTTTAAAATCAAATATGCATAGTAAAAATTACAGAGACGTTCAATACATAATGCAGCATCAAATAATTGTTGGTTTTTGCATGCTAAGGCAAACTTCCGATAATCATGTTAGTAACTAGTCTGCAACTCGCTCAAGTCACAACAGCTTCTCTGTGTCTGTTGCACCACTTTTCTTTGAAAGTTTGCAGTGCATTTCAATTAATTCTCTGCATGTTCAAGATGCAGCAGTTTGAGCGAGGTGGAGTTACGATATCAATCATTCAGTAGCTCATAGCACAATTTTCAGAAGTAACCGAGTCTGAAATCGATTGTCTGAACTATTGATTCTGATATACTTGGCTGGTAATACTGAGTGGATGCTTGAGTGATACATTACAATAAATGATCACCAGTGTGGCATTCCTTTCACACAACAAGCCAATTACTTTGGAGTTCCTTGCAGCAAGTACTGTTATGTATTAAAAAATAGGCACAAATACAAATTACACAGCCAATGTGGCGGGTGAGAGTACCTAACTAATGTCAAGGCATTCATGAAATCACAAAATGACGGAAAAAAGGTAGAAAACGGAATAACTATAACCAAAGAGCATCAAGATACGATGCTGTTGGAGTTAACCCAGTGCTAAAAGATAAATATTTTGTTAATAAAATTATTGTAAGCAACTATAAACTGTAAATGTGTACTAAGTGTTGTTATAGCCAAAAATCTAATACTAAATTTTGTACTGTTCCAACAGAAGTGCTGCAAATTTAGCACCAAGATCAAAACAGCTGTGTGCCAACAACGTAATTTCATACTTTACACTATTCACAAATTAAAAAATACAATAAATACCATCTGACTCCTGCCATTCCCAAAGTAGCTCCGTTACTTCAGGACATAGCCTGGGTCTGTTAACATTCATACATGTTAATAGTTATCTGCACAGCCATGTGTTTCAGGGACACAAAAACCTGACAGGAAAGCACTGTGATAAATAATTCAATGCATGGTACACAATGTGTTTGTTACAAACAAGTGCTCGACTAAACAGACAATTGCTTGTTCTAATTAATTCATGCCTACAGTTCATTTTGACAGTTACAAGGATCATAATAACTAATTATCATAAGTCAAAATTGGTTAAAATGTCAGTAAATCAAACCAGTGAAATTACGATTTTGGTGATAAATGAAACATTTTTAATCAATCTATACCTGTAATTAGAGTAGATTCAATTTTCCCCAATTTCTGATTGGGATTTAGAAGACATTTTTAAAAAACTGGACAATCTAAAATTTTTTTATTTCCTCTAATTAAAAAGTTTATTGCTAAATTTAACTCAATTATGCTTTCGTACAGTTTCAAAAATATGACAATCATTACTAGAAATGGTATGATTCCATTTTTCTTTAGATTCCCAATTCCTGAAATATTTTTCTTGATGCTTCAATTCTCAATTACTTTCGTCCTAAGTAGTTATGAGAAATTTGAATTATAAATGGCTCTAGTTCATTAAATAAATTAAGGGCACGGTCTACCACAATTTTCATCACCATATTTTTTTGTTTTTTATTTGTACCAGATATTTTTTTTCTTACTTTAGACACAAAATGAGACTAAATTTGGCTCATATAAAATTTTTTTATCTCTCATAGTTTTCGCGTAATGGTTTGGTAAAGTCATATTTTGCATGTTTCCGTTTTAACGACTACACTAATACCAACAGATATACCAAACTCAAAAAAATCACAGTGGATAAAGACATTGCAGGCTACAATGACATGCTCTTAAAATTAAAGAATAAAAATTATTTGTATTAAAAAAAAAATTATTGAATTGTTAAAATTTTTATTTTCAGTTTCAGAATTTTTTTTAAAATACAAATAATTTTTATTCTTTGATTTTACGAGCATGTCGTTGTAGCCTGCAATGTTATTATCCACTGATTTTTATAAGTTTGGTATATCAGTTGGTTTCAGTGTAGTCGTTAAAACGGAAACATGCAAAATATGACTTTAACAAACCATTACGCGAAAACTATGAGATGAAAAAATTTCATAAGAGCCAAATTTAGTCACATTTTGTGTCTAAAATAAGAAAAAAATATCTGGTACAAATAAAAAATATAAAAAATGGTGACGAAAATTGTAGTAGACCACGTCCTTAAGTCAGATTATATATATATATATATATATATATATATATATATATATATATATATATATATATACTGATTTACATTTCACCTTCTTTGCATCTGACACTTTAATTTTCTCTAAGTGTTTTTTCATATTTGCAGTACAGTGAGATTTCCCACCACAGGCAATTTTGGAAGAACACAAGGCAGCAATGGTGTATGTCCAAAAAAAAAACTTTCATGTTTATAATACGACTCCATTGCAAGAATCATTCAAAGGTAACAGTAACATCTTGAACTTGCATTCGGGAGAACCCAGGTTTGATCCCTGGCTCCAGTCATCCTGATTTTGGTTTTCTGTGGTATTCTGAAACTGATCCAGGGGAATGCCAGAATGGTTAACATATGCTATTTTGTTAACACAATGTTCATAGCACACATTTAAAAACACATTTATACATATTTATAGTTGATTTTCTGATGAATGTGTGCCAGCACTCAACAGAATTTTTGAAGTGGGTAGAACCAAAACTCTCTTGTTAGATCTTCTTTCATATGTACAATTTAACACGGAAAATTCAATATAGGATATGTGAATGTACCCAACAATTTTTTTAAAATAAGGCATGCAGGAATAAGTTTCTACTAATTTTATTCTGTAACATTTTCTGTTAAGATGAGCTATTTCAGAGATATTCAAAGAATAAAACACATAAACTGGAATTTTCTAAAAATAAGAAAAATAAGTGATACTCAAATTGTACTTTTCAGGATCCGTAACAGATTTTTACATATCTGGTACTTAACTGGAGCATAATTTAATGAGCTATGATTAACTAACGACTTTATTGATTGGAGGCATAATTTTTGGATCATTTTTTCAGAAAAACTGAGAAATACACAGGTTTATCAAAAAGGTGGCTAAAGTTTCACTCAGAAATTGGGACAGACCTAACAACCTTATTACAAGTATACTGAATCCATCAAAAACAGTACCCTTTGCTAATTATTCACAACTACTCGGTCTTATCAATATTATTTTTCTCACCGATATGTAGTTCACAAAAATGAAACTGAACTGTCAAAACAAAAGAACGATTTATTTAAAGACAAATTGCACACCCAAAAACTCTGTTACAACACATACCAAAGTGACCAGAGAAAACTCACCTGTCAACAAAAACATTTGACATGTATTCACAATACAAAATAAGGAATACATAAACAGGAAAAACTATCAGTGTATTTAGTTTTTATATTGAGTAACACAGGTGTTCATCTTTATGTATTTATTTAATCTTAATTACTACAATGCAAGGAATGTTTACTAAACAATAAGGGTACAATTAGTTACACTCATCACAAAATAAGTCTGTAGTATAAAGTTGATAGATGCAATAATGAGGAACAAATTTTGGGTGGCAGAATTTGTAGCCTTCAAATAAAATGGGAGATTTTTCTGACAACTTACTGTTCATCACATACTTTGCTTAATGCTGGTATTCTTTACATTTGTGATAAGTGTATATTACATGGATAATATTTTAGAGACAAAACTTACTCAGCCATCTGTGGAACCTCATATGCCACATCAATGATTGGTTTCGGCGAAGCGACAGCAACACTCACTATAAGTTCAAGGTTCGCCTTTACAATTGCTTGTCTTAACTCACTTAGAAATTCAGTAAAGAGCATCCGTTCTGATGGATTTGACTGCCACGCAGGAAATTCCCAGTCAAAGTCAACACCATCCAAAGTGCAGTTAGTTGTAAGTGCCAATAATGTATCTATGAACCTAAAAACAACAGCAAAAGAAATTTTTCCTGTATCACTTAATAAAATTGTTTTCATCTAATAAATGGGTTTGCAAACACATTTACTTATCTCTGCAAAATATTAGCCAAATATTCCCCTTTAACTGATACAATTTTTTATGATAATTTTTTTACTTACATGTATTATTCTAAATTATATTCTGAAATTATATATATATATATATATATATATATATATATATATATATATATATATATATATATATATATATATACACACAGTGAACCCTAGATAACTCTGACTAAAAGGGGGAAGAAGCTGTCTGAGTTACGATTTGTCTGTGTTATCGAGGGGCGTCCGGGGAGGTGGGGTAATCAGTAAATCACAAGAAACGCGAAGAAATTAGTTCGCTATCATTTCTACAAGCAAAAGAGACTGCAATAAATACTGTTTTGTACATAACTATCGTATCAAGTTACGGGAGACCCGCCACGCAGCTGGAAAATTAACGGTAACGTGGAGGGCTATAAACAAATGTCAAACAATGCGGGCAGACAGATCTTAATTTATTTTCTATGCTACTTCTAGCTGATCCTTTTTTTATCTCTGTGCTAGAAGCTGGCACCAAGGCACCCTTCTATCACACAAAGGTTTTCGTCTGACTGGCGACAGCCAATGTGCGTGCACATGTGAGAGAGATAAGAAATTATCGTTGGAGATAAGGTAGGGAGGTAGCGAGTGGAAGTAGTCAAGGTCAACCGGTACAGTCTCATGACAACAGCAATACAAACACCGCATGTGACCATACGCATCTCACACAAGATGTTTACATTGAAAAATACCTTACGTCCATATGTCACAGCGTAGGGGCAGCAGCCAGCTGCTAGTCTGATAGTTAGAAAAGTACAAAAATAATTTTCCTCGTATACACGAATAAAAACAGCACAGTAACTAACAATCCTTCTGGGTCACTGTACAGACATATGTAACAACATTTTAACACTACAAATTTAAAAATTTAATTTTATGTATGTAAATTGCATCATAGAATGCGTAATTTACAGCCTTATTCTTACACAAGTTGTCATATTAAAAATCAACAACATTTTAACCATGTTCTACAGAGTTAAATTGTAGTAAAAACAACCAAAAGCAAGGCACAACAATTTTAAAACAGTGCATTTAAGACCATGAATTGCAATGTATTGGACAACTGTCTAAATTACTGTTTTGCTTAGTTAAATGTGCTTTGTTTTCAGCTGTGTCTTGCAGTTCTACACCTCTCACAACCACTTGTGATCTCTACTGAATGTACCATCTGTTTACTGTCTGCTCCAGATTTGTATCATTCCATCATTTCAAATGTTTCTACGAGAAATAGTTTTTCCCAGGGTCACTTCATTAGAATATTTAATGAGGTCCGGGGCAACGTAAATCTGAGCCCCCCCTCTCTCTCTTTTTAAAATACATTTATTTCACAGCAACCGTCAAGGTTTATTAGGAACTTTATAAAAGCCCATTCACCTTAAATAATAACTCTTATCATTTATTTTTTATTCAAACGCGAGAATGTAAGGCCTGGGGCAAATTTCCCTTTTTTGCCCCCCCTCCCCTTTTTTCATCCCATCAAATTGACTAAGTCACCACTATTTTTTCTACATCACGCCAGCCTCCATAGCGTAGTCAGGCGTCTGCATACTATGCGAGAGGCCTTGGGTTTGAATCCCGGCTCGGGCATGGATGTTGTGTTGTTCTTTCACCACCCACATTGGCTCTTGAAAACATCGTTGTTATAGGGGCGTAAAACCCTCTCACTAATTTTTCTACATTGGAATGTGAAGCAATGATTTTAAAATTTTCTTTTTAATGTCCGGAACAATTTGTTTTACAACTTTGAATTCATTGCACATGCCAGAACAAAATAATTTTACGTTTATGTGTCATTGTAACCTGTAGTTACCCTAATTTCACAAGCACCACACTGAAATGTTTGTTTACGACACACGTGCGTGCCTGGCTCGCAGGGCGAAGAGGGAGGAAAGATAAAGAAGTGAGAGGTCGGCCTGCTGCGATGCATCTTTACTCGCGCGTCGCGCGCCTCGCTAGCAACATTTTACCACATGGAACTTGCCAGATATTTACTGCTGGATTATTAAAGACTAAGTAGCGATGGACGACTATGTTATAAAGTTTAATACTGTTCTAAAATATAATGGATGAATTTAAATCCAGCAGAAACGATTTTTGTATGTCTTTTAACCAAGAAATAATTAATTAAAAATTATTATAATTTTTTTAAAATTCTGTCCGAGTTATCCGAAGTCCGGGACGTCAAGGTCCGAGTTATCGAGGGTTCACTGAATATATAAAAGCACAGTAGTTATTATTGGCAGAATAATTGGATGGCATTGTGTGTCCATCAGCTATGTGCCAATAATCAATTTTGAGTAAAACATGTATAAATGTTCTCAGCGTATACTTAAAAATATATGATATTGTATTCAAATACTTTTTGTAGGTATGTTTCAAAACTGGAAAAATTTTAGTATGTTTATCTAGCTGCATTACAAAAACATTTTTTGTTTACATAATACCATAGTTTTCAACATCCCGATACTACTGTCTATTTTCCTTCAACCTGCATTGTAGTAACGAAAACAGTTGTTTATACAATGAAAATACATAATTTTTGGTCCTTCACTAACATTTGGCAGTATTTTTATAAACATTTTGTATACGCAAATTGAGTACTTAATCTTTAACCAAAGCTAGATGCATTAATGTTTACTATTTCACCTTTCCTTTGCAAACTAACTTTATAAATGAAAAATATTCAAAATAGAGCAACCAGAACGAGAAATCATTGTGCGAAAATTGTAAAATGTACCAGTATTACACTATTCAAATTTAGAACTCCAATACATAATTTTGTGCGACATCATGGATTGCTTAGAATTTCATGCACTACCAAGTGAACGGCGATGGTCAAATGAGGTCTTAAAGAACAATACTTATGGGGAGTTTTTGGCCCACTCGAGTTCGTTCATCACATGTGAACATTGGGCAGGAAAAACAACCTGTAAAAATGTTACTTGTGTGGGACGTGTAGCTGAAAAAGGCAGTGATACACTCCATGTCAAAAATCCAGTGAACAACAGAAGGGGCTGTGCATCATGAACTGAGTGAAGAAATAACTATGGGACATGCCTTTATCCAGAGTGTTGGTACAAAGGTCAGTGACTGATTGTTGACTAAAAGCAGAAACAGGCATCGGGCAACTTGATCTACACATGCGTCAAGTTAGTGTGGGTTAGGCTGCCTGTTGAAAGAGGTTAGGGTAGGGCTGCCAGATCTAAAACATTGAAATACAAAGAGAAAAAGAGAGCATGTTAAGTTACAAGCAGAGATTATCATAACAATACGAAGTTTAGTTATGAATAACATACTAACTGAAGTATAACCTGACGATAATAAAATAGTGCTGAAAGGAGAAATAAAGCAGAGTTGATGGAGGTAGATATGCATAAAAAATTGCTACTTCTAATACATATAACATTATTAGAGGTAATGCAAATACTGGTGGCTAAAATATATTTTACCAAGCAAAAAGTTAAATTTTCCCAGCCACAAGAGAGGGTCATGTAACAGGTTCAAGTAACAAAGGTGTTGCAGCATCCATTACCCCATTCCAGGAGTCTAATCGGCAGCATCTGACACGTATTAATATATAGTTTTTATTGATTTCATTTATTTCTTAACCATTCTCTTAAATGTGTAGGAGGCAGGTGTTTGAGGCACAAGAGGGGAAATTGGTCAAAAGCAGTTAAGTGGCAGAGGCAGGGATTTGCAGCCCTATTTAATTCTTTTTTTTTTTTTTTTGTTGTAAGTCACACAATTGCTCAGAACAGCCCTGGAGAGGGGATAACGAGAAGGGAAGCAATACATTACATTGGTAAATAATAATGTTAAATTATGATTGTGAATAATTAAGAAAGTGTCTGCCATATTAAGAACCAATTTAAAAAAGATAATGTAAGAATCAATTAAGTATGGCTAAATGTAAAGCAACACACAGATTCTGTACCCTCATTGGCTGGAAGCCACCGCTAAGAGTCAACTGAGGACTCATTTTAGCTAAATGTTGAGGGGATAACCACAGAAGCTGCCGGTTTTACGAAATACATTATTTTGAGCTTGATGGATGCTTTATGTTACTTACCCAACCACAATTTGCTGATATATTTCTGCATTCTGCCTGAGCAAATTATGTACAGTAATAATTTGCAAGAACAGGCATAGGTGCCTTGGAAGGAAAAATTAAAGTTCTAATATTTCTTTCAACTGATATATTACGGTGAACATTGGTAACAGAGCGCTGAAAGCAATATTTTAGTATTGCAGCATTATCACCATTGACAAGTTATTACTAGCCTCAAATGTCCTTAAGTGAAACCTTGATAAGGAACATATGTATATATAATTTACACGGACCTGAAAATTTGTATTTTCTTTCAGACACAAACTACAATTCAAGAAACTGTAAATATTTTAAACTTTTTCAAATTGGCTCTTGACTTACCAGACATAATCTGAAAAGCATTTAACCAGTAATAAAAATATCAAATTCAGGCCCAATCATGTGATACCACTGTGCCACAAACAGCCAATAAACAGCTGTTGTTTGCTTGAGTGCACAGATATTCCAGAAGGCTAGTCAACATGTCAATGAACCCACAAATTTTTCACGTTCCTAAACATTAGCTATAATAATATTAAAACACTACTGGAGGAATGTCATAACAACACCCTATTTTTCATACACCAGGTACGACCATAGTGCTTTTAATTTTATTAATACCAATACAGTACTTTGATATTTATTAGAAAACATTAGTGGATGATCAATTTAACATAATGTGTAAGACCTTTCATATTCAATTCAGCTAATTTAAATATAAATGACAATAAAATGCTATAGAGAGAGACTGTGCAATAACTTGGAATACATTTGGGAGGCTCCAGGTTAGATATGCAGCTCCAACAATTAAAATTTTGGCTATCCATCATTTCGCATAATTGACCCAAGCGAATGCTAGGATTGTTTCTTAACATAGACAATGGCTGCCTCCAAGCCCAATTCCTCGTCTGTCTCACTTGAAGATAAGTGTATAGGTTGCTAATATCTTTGCTGTCTACAAGATATAAAGCCCAATAAAAAATTTACTAAACTCTAACTTACTTTCTCAAAACTGCTTCACATTTTACACTATGCACACCCAACTATTTTTAGCTATCGTTATAGAAAATATAGTCAAACTATAATAAAATCTGTACAAATGAATACCACTTACCGTTTTCGTCGCTCGGGCAGAGCCACCATATCGTTAAAACCACCAGCTGAAGGAACACCAGCTACGCTCAACATAACTTTTAATTTGCTGTTTTTAGCTTTTAGAGCCACTACACGCTTGAACATCTGAAATTAAAATTTGTGAGTAATAATGTAGTACATACGAGTAGTACTGTCACTAATTTAGTACATACAAATAGTACCTGCACAGAAATATATTACATAAGATATCAAAATACAGTAAACTACAAATTCATCTAGGCACTCGTCATTTAGATTTTTGTAACATCTGCAACCCTCACTAATGGTGACGGTCACATGACCACAAGGAACACAAGAACAAGAACGTGGGTTGCGACTCCCTATTATTCGCAAGGACGCTTAGGCAAGGAATAATCTTCAATCCAAACAAATCTAGGATTTATAACCTAAAAACCTCAGTACAGTAATACCAGTTAAAATCAGCAATAGCTGCAAGCATAATCACATTAATATTTCAGTCATGAAAGAGGTGCTCTATAGATTAGCTTCAAGGAAAACATCATGAAAATCTGTGTGTCAATCCCAGCAGAGATTTATTCAAAACTCAAAATCAACATAACAAATTAACATAACCTTTTAAAAACTCGAAACGCCAACATAAATCAAAACACAAGAAATGAAACATACAAAATATGCAAAGATAACACTGAACATTAAGTTTACAAAATACTATTAACAGGCGTGCAAAAACTACCAAGTTAATGTGAACAATATGAAGCGAAAGAAGCCCTAGTCGAGATTACTGGAAAGGGTGTAGTAACAACAAATACAAACACAGACAGTACATTAGTAAGCCCTATCCTTTCAGGAAACTAACTTATACAGCAACATATGCTGAGTCCCATACCTCAGTATCCAACCCTAACACAGAATCGTGAGGAGACACACGCCTAAATACTCACATATAACTCGGGGACACTCGCCCCTAAACGCATACACAAACTCCAGCATAACCTACCGAGTCCCATACCTCGGTAATACGCTCACAATCACTACCACCCTAGCACAGTTTCATAAAACAGGCACATAAAGGTGCATGAAAAATACTCAATCCAATTACTATTATTCATCTGCAATAATTTATATTCTCTGTCAAAGTATAATCTTCCAAATTACACGCCCGCAGTTATGAATAAATATACAAACAAAACTAAACTATAGAATTTAAATGTCTGCCCCCTCTCTCTCACTCTAATTATTAAAAATACAGAAGTTACCACAAGTTAAACTGTAAAGGATCAAACGCGAAAGTTAACTTTAATTACTGATCAAGAGAGAATAACCACAAACAGCAAAATCACGAACAAGACGCTAGGACTTGGGCCATTATCCTACAGGACTTCAACGCAAGAAAAACCCAAACCCGAAACTAAACACAGCACCAAAAATTAATCAATTATAAGTCCTGCAGCATAACAACCCATTCCACATTTAAAATGACAAAAGACAAGAATAACACATTTAACTGGAAGCCCACTGAACGCACATACTAAAAAGGCATGGGTATATATACAAACAGCGAGCATGAATATAAACCCAGAAATAGTTCGACCAACACTGCGGAGCAAAAGTAAAAAGTTAAAATTACAATGAAATAATTATCTACATTAAAACTGAAAATACATAATGAAAACTGAATATAATATTTATACAACTCAGTGCATAGAGAATTAATTCCAAATTATGTCAGTTTATTAATTTCAGATATAAACAAGTTAAATATTAATTATTGCTCTTGACAATATTTTCTTGAAGTTCGAAAATTGTCACTGCAGCGCGCTAGTGTAGCACGAGGCTAGCTGCACTGTTTGGACCTGTGTCTCTGCTTAGTTCACAATACGTCTACGGCGAAAACACGTCATGCTGCATCGTAAAATATTCCAAACTATAACAAATGGAATATAAGGTACGTAAGGGCTTCTGTTTATGTGAAAGTGTTCAAAATATAGCTGCAGTGAATAAACATATTAACTGCTGATATCTTGTGATGTCTGAACTGTCTCGAGCGTCGTCAAATTACATCGTGTACCGACACAGTCGGTACAATGCCACTGTCAATATCCACAATAACATAGCTGACGATCAGCAGAGTCTTGTAAATTATACATTTGGGGTTGAATCTTCACATAAATCATGGGAAGAAGTGCAGACCCAGCACACATCAGTACAGCATTATTATTTTGTTTTTGTCTATGTAAATTATCTATTTTTTTCAATTCTTACCCTGTAATCACAATGAACCTATGCTGCTGGGACATCTTTTGTGCTCCAGAGACTGCAAAGGTGACTATCTGCACTATAGTCTTGGTAACACAGCAGGAAACTCAACACATACATGCACGAGAACGGACGCATGAGTGTGTGACGGTCAAGTTGACTGTCACACATAACTGACAATTCTACAATCTTCTTCTGGTAACCTTGTGGTGACATTGCTCTGCATCTCCAGCTCATTCTGACTACAAACCCTCAACTCCCTTCAAGACACTTTCATGACTGAACGCTTAGGGGATATGCCAAGTGCCAATGCTGTGAGATAAAACTCTTTGCACCACAGTTTAAGAAAAAGGCAACTGGTGGGCAGGTTATCAGTTCAAGAAAAGTAGACTGCTGGAATAAAAAAAATAGGTCCTGATGTTTGAACTTTAAGGTTACTGTTTTTACTGTATCAGCTGAAAAATACAACTTGCAAATTGAACTGCGCTGTGAAAAATACATCACTATTTCTTACGTTGAAGTTACTACATAGACATTGGAGCTGTTGCATCTGCTCTCTTTCCCAAAACAAACTGACAAGAGAGACAAGCATGCAATTCAGAACTTGAGCAGGTTTGTGGTCAAAGAAGCACTGAAGTATTCAAGAGAGTAAAATAACACACTCAGAAACCTAAGGCAAAGAACACGCCAATCATACTAATAAACCTGTTTATACAAGACTGAGAATTGATAGGATAGTAATCGCTGAAAATAACAATACACTTTACATAACGACTTATTAAACTGACAATGTTACATTTTTCAGTGGTTTCCAACTGTAGTACTTCTAAATTTCTTATCTTACCCATCCTTAGGGTAGATGAACGAAAAACAGCAACCTTGCATATACACTGCATATATTTGTTTTTCCGAACTCGACTTACATCTTTTTTTTTATGTTTCAGATTCTAATGTTTCAGTAGGATAGATACTGAAACATGGAATTAATTTTGTAATTAACTATTTGGATTCAATAATTGATTAAGACTAGCATCTCTGTGGTATAGCAGCTGTACATCCAATTGTCGAAAGTACCACTAAAGCAGCAACTTAAACATAAGATAGGACCACAAGGCTGCTTCTAGTCAGTAAGTACACTTCAGTATACCAAGCAGTATTTTTAAAATTAGAATACAAGAAACTTTTGTTGGTAAATGGATAAGTGCCTAAAAATCAAATGGTGTCAGAATAGTTACAGGCCTCATAAGCATTACAATTTTTTATAAAACATCACACTAATTGAAACGATGCCATAAAAATTTCACTGATAATCCATACCCAAAGATGCCTATATGGAGAGTTGACCGTTGCTGACAGTTTTATTCTCGAGTTACAACATTTATATTTTTAATATATATTTTGATGAACTTTCCATCGGCTTGAGACCACTTGGTACTTTTGTTTATGTAACATTGTAAGAAGTTAAATTACAATAACCATGATTAATATGTATTTTTTAATTTGTAAGAAATGCATCTCCAAGCTCTATAGTTTAATTTATTAATGTGTTATTTCTATGTTGTCAAAATCTATGAAAATAACGTTACGAGACAAATATCTATAAATAAATAAATTTTAAAAGATTTTAAGAACTAACAAAATAACTTTGTTATTATTCATAATATAGTATATTAACTTTTTAATCCTCTGATGATTGTAAGAATATAAAAATACAAATTAAAAAGCTCATTATTTGTCATTTTCTTTTGTACAGCATGTATTTGGTGTCTCAGTGTTTCCAGTAATTATAAATAGTCATTATTAATTTGTAAACAATATTATTATTTTGCCTACATGTACATGCAGCTACACAACAGACAGCTGAAATAATAAACAGGAAGGAGGAAGTTACATCAAACAATTCTTTGATAGAATGGTATGGCTGGAATCACATTTTAGGATCTATGAAAAAAAGCAGACGTGCTACTCATACAGTTTGGTGTTGATGACAAAAAGGAAGGGGGTGGAGAAGCATACCGATTGACCACGTTATCGCGAGGCGGGGAAGACGTGAGAAAAAGATAAGAGAGTAAGGAGAAAGGATGTGAATACAAAAACTTATCAATCTTTTACTTTTTTATGCTGGGATAACTGCTCAAGAGATGGTTTGAGAGGGTGGAAAAGGAATAGTTTGACAACAGGTAATTGACGCACCACAGATGCCAAATCTTTGACCTTCAGCTGCTGTTTCTCCAGCTGGTCTTTGTAATTGTTTGATTAAGAGGGGGATAAGAGACATACATACAAAACAAAACAGATTCATTGAACTAAACGGAACATATCGGTAGTTACAATATTTCAGAGGAATTATAATTGAGGTGGTAGCTGCAATAAGAACCCACAGCCCTATAGGCCCTTTTTTGGAAGAAGTTGTAATTAGATTCTCCATGTTTTTGTCGACATGCATACAAATTTACATGAAGAATTGTTGATTCATTCTGTTGGTATGAGAGTTTCTTTGTAATTAATAAAGGGCCTATGTAATGCTTTTTATTATTACACACATTTCTGCCAGACAAAATAAATAGGTATTGTTAATCACACACAGGTATTTTCAGATTAAACTGAACTATTTTATTATAGTGACAAAATATTTTTACAAGTTGATTCTGTTTTGTTCTCCATAAAGAAATCTTTCAACCTTGTTTCGCCAAAAACTTAGTTTTGGAGTTTTAGACTCTTATCGCAGCTACCGCCTCAATTGATGCTTGTAACATTTCTATAAAGTTGAGAGTAATGAGTATGGAAATTAAATTCCTACTTAATGCAGTCTAATTTTTATGTCTGATATGTATTTAAAAACTTTGATGTTGTGTATATTCAATTCGCACAACTTATTTTTGTATAATATACACTGCTAAATTTCCCGTTCAGTAGTTAGCACATTTTTAGCTTTTTCTTAAAAAAAAGTTATATGTGTTAAACAACATTTTCTTACGGGCATCAATATTGCTTAGAAGTGGTGAATAAGGAATTTTACAGGCAGGAAATATAGTGCAATAAATGATAACCCTAAAAATGATTGAAAAACAGAACTGTATTTTAAGATTGAAATTACATTATAAAACACAGAATTAAAAATATTTCAGTGGACAAAATTAAGCTGACTCTCTAGCAAATTTAACAATTTTCTGTAAAGAAAATTTTAATAAAGGGAACACTCTCAATAATATTTTTTGAAGCTAAAAGTAAGACAGTATTTGTTTTTATGAACAAAACTACCAAAAAATTATTTTACTGAAATAGCTAAGTTGGAAAATGTTACAGTACAAAATCACATTTATTACATTTTCTAAAGTGTATTATTTGTGACATTATTGATGATAGCGAGTCGAACCTGTGGACTACTGAAAGAAAGATAAATTTGGCTGGCACTAACATGAACAGACATTGAGAAACAGCCCAAGCATAATGTTATGGTAGGAATACCAGAACAGGAGCACTAATCAATAGTGAGGAATACTGCAGAAAATCTCGAGCCAGGAAGCAGCAACTTGGCATTAGAGAAGTGAATTACTGCATTACTCACATACTTCAATGCTCACATTAGGACATAGGTGCAGTAACATATTCATGCTGCATGGTTTTCTGGCTAATAACATTGGGTACAATGCAACACACTTGTGACTACATTCAATTACAAATTTAGTCTTTGTGGTACCGGTAGTCGGTAGTCAAAGTATGAAGAAACATTACACACTCGGTTAACACCATATTGTTCTCCACTAAGATGGTAAAAAAATCAACCTAAAATAGTTAAAAGATGGTGTTAACAGACAGAACACAAGTTTCAAAACTGCTGAAAACAGTTCTGGGTAACAATACAAGTTACAGAATAGTGGTTGTTACAGGCCAGATAAACTACAACTCTAGCAATTTTCAAAGGTGCAGAGAGTGGTGAAATAACTGTGTTAAGTACAGGAACGACATGAATACACTGTGCCGAATTTTAACTACTGAATAGTGTGAAAAGCAGCTGTGGTCTGTGTGCTGTAATAATAAAGTGAAATTGGAAAGCTTCAAAAATAATAAATAATAAAATAAAAGTATTCTCTATATTCTCAACAAATAATTAAAATCCTAACATGAATAAACTATACACAATACTAAACAAAAATTATTAAAATTAAATAAATAATTTTGGAAATAAATAAAGCACAATTTTATACCATTATGTAAAAACAATTCAAATCTAATATTTTATATAAACTTGTTTGAAATATAAAATTGAAGTAGTAGTTTCCTACTGCATATTAAGACATAAGATACACCAATAAATTTGAACACATTTCTTTACAATATAAAGCATGCTTCAATATTTTTTACAGTTCCTTAAAGCCTCACAGTCACTCTAGTTATAGGAAAAAATTATATACAGAGTGCTTGGAATTTGATGGTCGTGAATTAAATGGGTAGTAATAGAAAATTAAATACAAGCATTTTGTGTCACTGGACATGTGTCCGGAAACATCGCCCTGCAAGGTGTTGAAGCAATCATATATGCAGTGAAGTGACTTTGGTTAGCACTTCACAGCAATGTTTTTAGCACTGGTGAGGGGTGATATGTGGTTGGTATAGAGCAGCATTGGAATGAAGGTACAGGAGAAAAGGGAAATTTTTGAGAAAACCTACTAACTAATGGCACGATTACCACAAGCAAAAATCTTGGTCGACCATGTCAGGAAATGAATCCATATTGCCTGATGGGAGACAAATGTCTTATCTGCTGTGCCAACAACTGCCTCTTGTGCTTGTGCAGTGGAATATATTCTAGGGAGGAGGGGGGAAAGGTACGGTGCAGCGATCACACATGTTTGCACTACTAAACACATGTTCCTTGAAACTAATTTCTTTCTTTCATGTTATCTACAATCCTATTTAATTTATGGCCACCAATTCCGTGAACATCCCGTTCAGTTTATCAGAGTGTGTTCGATTTTTTGTGACCATTGCCTGTTACTGCATATAATAGTAAACATTTTTTTTACTAAGAATATGAATTACTTACCTGCCTAACTTCAGGAGTTGGATTAACTGAACAGTTTTCCAGTAACACAGCTGCCATTATTATGTGGGTGCATAAGGAAGGATCAATACTTTCTGGCATCAGTTCTGTGGTTGAATTTTGGCTGCCTGGTAGTGAGTAGTAACAAACAAGCTTGTAACCATCACCTGTTTGCTGCACATGAACTGAAGTGTTATTCACATGTGCAGCCATTACGTGTTCTTGTCCAGTCTTATTTAGTTTGAAAGCAGCACCATATGCATTTAGTCTGTTTTTCCATGAAGGTAGGTGAACTAAAAAATAATCACATCTAAATTTAGTAAAATACTCATGACACTTTATAAACACTATGAATAGTATAAATATTAAAACCTTAATATTCAAAGTATTTAAATGAATGTTGAGTTTGACATTTGCTGACATGAGTATTTTAGATGGCTGAAACACACAATGAATGAAGTGTAAAAGTAAAACACTTCACACATCACAAAAGGCAAATAACCACCTTATGTTGGGAAGTTATGCTGTGGAGTTCAGACAACCTGAAGTTGTAGGTTTAGCCGTTAACTGCAGGACACTCGCTAAATAACAGTTTTTAGTGAGTGACATAATATGAAAGGCTAACTTGCGTTAAATATGTATTAATAAAAATATTGCGTTGGTATAAAAATATTAAGAACCCAGCATTTTTGGGTAAATATCGGATAGCAAAAAATTAAATTAAAAATATAACTTTTACACAATTTTGTTGATAGTTTAGATAAGTTTGAAAATAAACAAGGAAAACTTTATTGAGCTCTTTTAATTAATTGAATAAATGATATATCCTGGACCTGGCAATACTGAAGGAAAAAATTACAGCACCGATCTTCAAAACAGAATTTTACATAAAATAACGAATTTGCGAAAGAAAAATGATACCACTCACTTCTGGCCAGCAACAATATCAGAAGTACAGCAGATATATTTCACTAAAGATTGAATTAAAATAAGAAAACTAAGGCAATATACATAAATAGCAATGTACCACTGTTGCCAGTCAATTAAACATATCTGGCGAAGGGAACAAAGTAACAGTCAACCCATTAGCAGAAACTTAAATTATATATTACATGTATGTAATGTGAAACAAAAGTACAACACGTGTACTCGAGTAATTTGTGTAAATAAGTCACTTATGTGACGAGCTGTTAGCCTATGTGTGGGGGAAGGGTGATTTCGAACGTGACATCATGATTAATGTTACTCATGCTATTTAATACTAATGAACAAATGTGTGATGTGTGTATGAAAATTTGGGCCATGGGGAAGGGGGGAGAAGAATAGAAACAAGGAAAATTGCTGAAATGATTAAAACAAGGGGATTTTTAAATATTTGGATCAAGTACAAAATTAATTCCCAATACGCGATTGGAATTTTGCATGGTACTTACGATAAATTACAATTAAAATTCAAGAAGTTCTTCAAGAATTGTACACCAATTTTTCAAGGACTGAAATTAATTTTTTAAGGACCACAGCAAATTGCATTTATGTGCCTAATTTTTCCGTGAATGTTGGTTTCTTTGCAACATTTTGATTACACTTTTTTTACTGAAGCTGATGTAGTTTGCAAATGATATAAGAAGCTGAAATTTTCACTTTCATAAAATAAACATACCCACCTCAATATTTGATATATAATATTGCGAAACAAACTATTCTGAACAACAAAGATATAATTTCTGCTCTTACATTCATACATTGTATAAGAACCACAAAGATATAATTGCTGCTCTTACATTCATACATTGTATAAAAAATTAACACTTTCCTGCATATATTAATATGCACAGACACGTATCAATGTATGTACACATAACAAAATTATAGTTGTGTACAGCCTACTTACAATATAATGGAATGAGTATTACAGTAGAAAATTTACTTTAGAGGTATAACTACTGTAAACATTCTTTGTAGCAGTGCAGAAAGGCTAATGTTAAACCAGGATGCTCAAACAGTCAGGTAAAGAACTTTCCTAATCCTCTTAAAACAAACATTTGACTATTAAAGTGGTAATCAGAATTTTGTTGATTCTAAACAGCATTTTGGATCTCTATACTGTGCAATGCACTGATGTTCATTGACTTATTCACAGTGTATCTATTCAAAGATTTTGTTAAAAGTAAAATATGAAACTGTAAAATAGTAGGTAGTCTCATGTCACATGGTAAATGTCTTCTTGTAACAGCTCGTAGGAAATAATATTGAAAATAACATGAAACAACCTTGTCAATATCCCAATATTGAATATGGTAATCAAATTGTTTCTGATGAAGTTTTCTGTTAATGCTCTCATCAAAAGCAGAATGTACTAACCTGCCTTTCAAATTTTTTCCATGAACGAAATCAAAAATATTTTGCGATCCCAAGACAGACATATGCACACTTTGTTCCCCAAATGAAAAGCCTTTCGCAACACTAGTAGCATGAAACATTTGTCTGAACAAGAGCTCTACATCTTAACATGACTTGTACGAAAAATTATTGTTGCATACTTTTAAGGACCTACACAATTTATACCTTCATTAAAGCATCCTGGCCAGTCATGAACCAACTATGTAATTAGTTCTACCTGTTGAAGCTGCCAAGAATATTGGATGTCTGGTTAAATCACTGCTGAACTTGTAGACGGGTTGTCTTGTGAATGTTGTTTATAGCGCAGATGGAATTTGTATTCCAAGTTTTGACTTATTTGTAAGAGAGAACTTTGCAACAGCAACATATATTTTCTTGCCCATATGACTGGTTGACACAGACACACCCATATTACACACTACTGCATAAACTGTTATTAACTGTTTCTGTCTATCATATTTTGTAGCCATTTGTTGAACTTAGGGTTTTCGTAACCACAAATCATTAAACACATAATTGCCAGGCATTGTGAGAAACCTTAATATTATCTCGCCAGTTACACTATTTACATAATTAAACAAATAGCACAGTCAAACATGTAGAAAGCACATAAAACAAAGTGTGAAAGAACTGTGGTTTTACAAACGTAGAGATGATAACATTGAATAATGAACACCAAAATCTGTGCATTTATGAATGTATGCACAATGCCCACAAAAATTTAATCAATCAAAATGCAACTATTAAAGCATGCAAAAACAATCACTTCACAATTAGCAGATAGAAAACTACAAACAAATTCTTATACAACTTTTAACATTTCTAGAAGTAAATCTTTTCCAATTTACATTAGGCCTACTCAGAAAATTTTACAGGAGAATGTAAACTTACATGTGACCTAATACAAAGCAGAAATTTACCATCTTACATCTTCAAAAGAATTCTACCACATTTATAACACCATACAATATTTAATACTTTGCACAACACACAGATACATAAAGCACACACACGATACACTAAAAGTTATTTTTGTAGACCACCCGTACTACAATGTTCAGCCATGACTTACTAAATTGTCACATGCCAAAGGAACAAAGAGAATTTTAAATTTGTTTACAAAAAGTCACTCGGTCCAGGCAGAATGAAATTTAAACTCGAGACATTTACAAAGTGATCAGAGCATGGTTTGCTTACATAAAAAAATTAACGTAGCTAACTGTATGCATGCATATTATCACAACCTGCCTAGCCATTACTGATTGACAGTATAGTCACATGACCAAGAAAACTTGGA
This sequence comes from Medauroidea extradentata, assembly GCA_003012365.1. Taxonomy (NCBI): domain Eukaryota; kingdom Metazoa; phylum Arthropoda; class Insecta; order Phasmatodea; family Phasmatidae; genus Medauroidea; species Medauroidea extradentata. The sequence continues at coordinate 115,934 of PNEQ01041533.1, forward strand.
AACTTAACACGTTACTACTTGCCACAAACACACAAAAAATAAATGCTAGGAATGAGATAACACACTGTGGCGTACCAAAAAGTGTATCAATTTCATTGATGCTGTGATACATCAGTTATAGTCAAGTAAATTATATTAGAGAAATAATACATAGACAAAATACAGATTTGTAGTCCTGAGATAGGATTAAAATGTTACGAAGCTAGCTAGACTCTTATGTTATCTGAAAATTCAAGGACATTTTCAAGGATTGAATTAAATCAAGTACAGGAAACTCCTGATCATCTGTGCATCGATTAACCAGTTTTTGGATTACCAGTGCAGCTTTCTGCATGTTGAACACTACAAAAAAAAATTTTTTGGAACATGAGAGTTTCAACATTCGTGCACAAGAATGGACTAATGAAATTTCAACACAATTTTTTCTCGTGCTTACCATGCACCTCGGACATATTCTTATTTATTTTTGTGAAAAAGTGAAATACTGTATTTGTAGGCAAAACCATAAGTCTTTATGGTATTTGAATTAATTATAAATAAATTCAATATTATTTTATATTTCCGTATTAACAAATGTGCTATTTTCAAGTTATCCGTGTTTTCCGATTATCAGTATGTTGCGCTACACAAATTAACATGGATAATCATGAGTTTACTGTACTTTCAAAACTTTTTAAGGAATGATTAAAGTTATAGGGGTCTACAAAACCTATTTATGGCACTGGTTAATATTCTACTATATTTCCACTGTGAAAAAACCCAGTAAAAGTTTATTAATGTTGTCTGTTTATCATATTACTAATTGCATTAGAAACTAGCATCCAACATCACAACTTCCATAAAAAAAGAAGATATTGGAATCTTAATTCTTTCTGCATTAAAAATGTTAGCTTTCAAGTATGTTTTATCCATACTGTTGGGAAGTAGGAATAGGGATAAGAAGGTTACGGATAGGGTTGGTACTAAATGGTAAATGATAAAAGGCCACTGTCAACCCCAGCCAGGTGACTCCAGCAAAAATGTATCGGAGAATATGAATAAGGTTACGAAGAATGATAGGAATTATCAGGAGTGAGGAAGAGGATAAAAGTAACAAAGTAGAAAAGGGGCTGGTGAGGGTGTATTTAACCTCCACTAACCATAATAGTTAAAGGGCAAAAGGATGCCTCTCAAAATAACATATGTTCGCAATGAACTCAAAACATCAATTTATATAGTGGGAGTCTGCTTGCTGAACAGCAGAAGGGGAGGGGCGAAGGAAAAAGAAATGGGGTCAAGTTGAGGATACGTTTGCCAATGAAACTACCAAACAGGTCTAAGCCCACAATATTTAGAATGGTATCACAAACAGTTATTCAGGTGACAGGAGTAGATCCAAAGAAAAGAAGAGTTGTTTAGCACAGTTCGTAAAAAGTTACAATCATTTAAACAAAGAAATACTTATGACACAATGTTACACTGGCAAGGGAGATGGGGGTGAAATGGCCCAAAGAAATCTAAATGTACTTGCCCGAAGTTACATACTCATTAGGTGGTTACAAAACGTACATCATGTCCGGGTAAAAAATAACAAATTTCAACCAAACTAAATCTATGAAGAAAAAAACACCCATGACTATTTTGTTAACAGAACTTGGATAGTTACAGTGTAACAGTGTCAAAACATTGCTAGTAAGTGTTTCACTCACCAGGCATACAACGGACATAACAACACAACGGCTGATCACCTGACAACAAGAACACACCTCACCCCATAAGCCCTGAGTCTAAGTCACAGAGACATATAGTCTCTTAGTCTCTTTAAGACACTAAACCCTCCCAACATCTCAACAGCCTACCTTTATGAATGAAAACTTAGGTATGTAAGTAGCTACTCCCTCTCCAAAGAAAACATAATTGATGTGCCAATCGGCCAGATTTTGACACTTGTGGATCCGAGATGTCCCACTAGCAGAACATACAGTACGTGTCAATTAATTTAGGACTATTGGCAAATATAACAAAATTTGTACCTGGTTTTAAATTATTGGTGCTATCTATGTTGGAAATTTTCTCAATATACACTCTAAAAACACACAATTCTAAAGTTATAACATAGAATTTTGATCATAACTTCCCATTGTATCAATTTTCAAATGTTTACAAAAATCTCTAATTTTCTTATGTTTTTAGTTGAAAAAAATATGCAGACACAATTTTGGAACAGATAATTTCTCACCTAATTTTTCCTAGCTACATTTATACAGATTTAAAAGGAAAAAAAATATCAGAGAGCCATAAAATACTTGTAAACCTCTTTTTATTTTTGTTAGTAGAACTCTCATTATACAGCAAATAAAGCATATTTTGGTAAACTTAATTTTTTTTTATTTTTGTACCAGTGGCGCAAACCTGGCTTCAATAGTGCCACTGGTACAAAAATAAAAAAATTAAGTTTACCAAAATATGCTTTATTTGCCGTATAGTGAGAGTTCTACTAACAAAAATACAAAGAGGTTTACAAGTATTTTATGGCTCTCTGATATTTTTTTTTTCCTTTTAGATCTGTATCTGCTCTTAAATGTAACCCTACAGCAAAAAATCAATAGGTTTCATATCTTCCAAATTTAACACATTATTATGATTACAAAAATTAATGGTGGCTTTTGGCCAGTCTGAAATGTGAATTGTTAGTTACCGTCCTTCCACAAATGGCAATCCCTTGAATTGGAAATACTTCAGTTACCACAAATCTACCTATTAAACAGTTTGCGCTAATGAACCATGTATTTGCTACGATGCTTTGTAAAAGTTAACGCACATTTGGCTGTTGTATATTATAACTACACAGGTAAAATCATTGGACGAGTTGTGGACAGTAGCAATGTCATAGTTGTTCATGTAACACATGTAGTAAAAAGGAGTTTTGAGTGCTGGAATTCTCTTTAACCATGTTCAAAACTTCAATTTGTATAGCATAACTAAAGCATTTTTAATTTTATTATTACAACAACAAAATAATGCTCAAGAAGAACAATGTTTCCCATTACACATGCGAGCACACGAATGCACTAATACAAACACATACACAGCAAACTTTTGTTGTGCAAATATAGACTTAAAACTGTGCAAGGATTAATTTGCATATTTTAGCACACGTAAAAAAGAGAATACTCAACATAAAATATATTTCCAAAAGATATCCATGTTTAACATCACTTAAATGTGCTGGAATAAGTTTTGATTATGAATGTAACTTTAATGCAAGATAAAATTCAAATCTTACCTGAAGTGTTCTTACTAATCTCTTCCATAGTCACTAAAACTTTTTTAGTATGTACAGCTGACATAGTTTTCCATGAAAAGTAAATTGCAAATGACGTAATCAAAATGATAGCAACAACTGATATTGCTATACCCAGAACAGACTGCACATTGGATCTGAAACAGTTTGGATTAATAAATTAACATTTTGACAATTTTTCAATACCATTTCTGATATAACAAAATGTGCTTTGCTACAATACTGTACCAAGGGCGTCATTTCAGGTTTTTCTAGGGGGGGGGGGGGCAAGATTTTGTTTTCTGGCGACAATGACCTTGTTGCATTTTTTTTATTAATTAAGCATGTATAAATTAGATACTTTAATAATACAACTTCAGTTTTATGTCCTTAAGTTAGCATTATTTAATTTAAAAATACAAAAAATATATTTATACACATAAAATTCTAAATCCAGGGGAAGGGGGGGGGGGCATTTGACGCCCCCTGTAGCCCTAAATGATGCCCCTGACTGTAACTTTTTCATTTGTAACACAAAGAACACTTAAAAAGAATATTTATTGCACTTATGCATATGCTTTGATGAAGTAGGGGGGTGCTAGGAATGGAAAAATAGACGGTGGTAAGAAATAACTCACTAGATGAGTTGGCCAGGACATGGGTGGCAAGGTTATGGGAATAGGCTGGCTAGCAGGGAGAGATGAGACGAGAACGATGTTGAAAAGGGTACACTGCAGAAGAGGAGGAGAAAAACACCCCTCATATGACAGTGATGATCCCAGGGTCAACACCCTCCAGTAGAATTTCTTCTGAGACTAGTCAGGGTCAGTCTCCACACAACACACTCATACTTAACACATAACTAAAGCATCACTGGGGATGGGGTGAGCTACCTCTACATCAATAAAAGATGGGGGATCCATTAACTGTATGTGATTTACTCACCATAAAGAAGTGGCAATATAACTGGACTGCACAGAAGGCCAGTACCAGTGGAACAGTATAAGTGCCAAAACCCCTTCAGTGGGTAATGCGGAAAAATAGGCACAAGGTTAAAGATGGAAAATTTATGTGTAGCTAGATAAGCCTCTGGACGCGGTGGCCGGCAATGAGTGAGGAGCCCCGGGTCAAGCTAACAAAAAAAAAAAGGTTCTGGTAAAATTACATTAACTATTGAAAACTAAACGGTTTGAAGCAAACTGATGAAGGACCCGGGTGAACCAAACACATCTACCTCCTCCAAGCATCTCACACGGACTGACTTCTATGACGGCCACTGATGCGAAGCCAAGCCTGCGAAGGGGAGAAGGGTTAGGTTCGTTCGGCAAAAAATTGTCCATACACATCAACAATATTATCAAAAGTTACAAAGGTTACATAGGGCAAATGAGCACTGAAAAAATAGTGAAAACATTAAATACTCTTGAGGAACATTGTATATGTGACAACTGTCTTCATATTACGTTCATTATCTAACGGAAGGATATGTACATAACCAAGCTGATGAAATATGTACATAACAAAGCTGACAAAATATGTACATAACTAAATAATGGTGATTGAAAATAAAATGAAAATATTTAAAAGACATTTTAAACGTGTAAACAATTAGACACTTGAAAAATGTTTGACTTTAAACGCATAAATATGGAAAACATATTTTTAAAGCATCATTTCTGGTTTAAAAACATACACACTGAGTGTAGGCCACACTGAATGAGCACAGCACGGCAGACAAACTAGTGGGAGGGTGTGCTAGGCACTCATCTGCTTTAATCAGAACAAGTGCAACCAAAATTTTGGTTACTAAATTCTGTTACAATTGAGAGTGTTCTTAAAGGATGGCGGCCATAATTTTAATCGAAATTCAAGAATATTGCAAACCTTATGTCTTTAATTAACACTTCTGGTTAAAAACAATGAAATTCTATCTATGAACATGCATGTAGCCCTATTTACATAAATGTTGCTACAAGAAACAATTCCAGCTTCATTCCATGTGAAATCAGCAAATTGTTAATATTGTGGTTGCTGAAATATTTTGTATTTTTTATAATTAACTACTGATTACTATCATTACTCAGTAGCCTAAAACCATTTTTATTAAATATTCACCTCTCCCTCTATTCGATTAAGACAGTTAGGGTTAGTACGCCGTGCTGTAAATTCAGCAGTTACAACCACTGACAAAAAATTAATTTTTATTTTCCATTACAGACATTCAGTTTCTGTTTATGCCAACATACAGATAAAGTAATATAACAGACAAAGGTACTAGTACTTATAGGTAATACTTGTATATGCGTACACACACATGAAGGGACGACACACATTTTTCTGCAGAAGCGCAGTCGCGACGTTTCGCCAGTATCAAACAGGGAAGCCAGTTTTATATTGGCGAAATGTCACGACCGCACTTCTGCAGAAAAATGTTCTCGTCCCTTCGCGTATGTGTCTGTGTGTGTGTACCTATTTACAAGTATCATTTGTAAATACTTGTACCTCTGACTGTTATATTACTTTGTTAGCCTAGCAGCTTACTTCCCACCAATCCAACATACAGATAAGGTTTCAAGCTTTCTATTTATTACCATAAACATAACTTTATTTTAAACTAAAACTTTTACCGTAAAGGCTAAGGTTTTGGGTTTCAGGAGATTAAATAAATTTACATTATTATTATCGCCCCTCAAAATTCGTAGAATAACATTGCGCTACAAACACTCTTTTGCTTCATGACTGTAGACGTACTTCCACGCAATATTTACAAACAAAAATAGTAAGAGGGCTGGAAAGGTATGCAAATGTATAGAATAAACAACAAAGGAGAAAATCTTAAACTACTCTTCATTATTCGATATTGTTTCCGCCGAGTAGCTGCTTTAATAGCGCTTACCTAACTAACTACACAGCAACAGATACAGCCAGAGATTTTTGGTAAGAAAAATTTTGCAACTATTTTAATGTGAAAAAAAATCTACCTATCATGGTCTCACAGAGTCCAGCAAGCAGTTGTTTGTGTGCACGAAATGGCTGGAGAGAGCGAGAGAGAGAAAGAAGGATGGAGCGCTTGCTGAAGGGAACGTAGAGGCCTGGATGCTTGAGTAAAAAATCTGATGTGAATACCATATGTATTCCAGCAGGTGCATCGATACACCTGGAACCGCGGTAGGCACCGGAGGCATAAGCCAGGGAGACGTTATTGCTGATAACATCTTTATAGCCCAGCTGAAAACACACGATTTAGTTTTCTTCACTAGGCGAGCGCATAAATAGATAGAATCCCAAAAGAAGCTGTTTTTTAACTCTCAAGTCCTGATAGCTTAGAAAAGGCTTTGAACCATAAATTATTTAATTTTTTTAACATCCCAGATATCTCTCTTAGACCTCATGCATTCATACCACCACGTTTTTTTTTCACTCTTTCAGTAAAATAATAATTTAAAACAAAAAAAAAATTGTCAATTTGAACACATGTAAACTGAAAGGGCTGAAAGAAAATATTTTCTTTGTTTTGCGAGAAAACTGTTGGCATGTAACAGCTGACTGACTACACACGGGCATCTGTTTGCAACATATAATAATAATCACATGATGAACTCAAACGCTTAATTTTTATACTTTTGTCACATATTTTAACGTTAATGTTAATTTTAAGTTTAGTGTACATGGTACGTGTCTTGTAACTAAGTGAAATGGCTAGTATAGCTTATTACAGACTAAACATATTATAATATGTAATTATTATTTCACTTCTGAGATTAAAAAGAAAAAAATTCATGGTTTAAAGTTATAAGTACTCCAATAGCTTTGAAAAATCACTTCAGAGTTTCAGAAGCTTAAAAAGAACTACTTTTTTTACATCTTGTATCTTACAAAGTCTTTTGAACGACAAACATTTTGTATTTTTTTTATTGGTAACCTCTTTGATCTTGTACACTCAAATTATCATGTTCTCTCATCCGTTACGGAGGGCTAAATCAAATAATTCACAGATATGAAAATGTTACTTTATAAAATATGTGTCATGCCTAAAAGTGACAGTTAACAAGTTATCACCCAGTTAACTTATAAGCATAGATTTTTTTTTTAATTTTATGATTAAATTAATTTTCAATTTTCAGCATTATGATTTCCAGACATTTGCAGCACCATAATAACTTCACTTCCATATTATAAAAACAAACGTACACTTTCCTACATGGTGGATATTGTGAGAAAGTATGTTTGCTGGCATGTCTGTGTTAATTCAAACTTGCACGGACCTGTGGAAGCGAGTTTCAACTTCTTGTCCCAAGTTCAGTAAAGGAATTGTTTGATGTTCCTTACCAAAACCTCAGTCTGTTGTCAGCATCTTTCCAGTGTAGTCTTGCGGAAGCTGTTTTGGGCAAAGTTGTAACTCGGAATTATATTCTGTACAAGAATTAAGATTAGTAATGCATTATAATGGATCTCAAAAGGCAAGAGAATAATAAATACTACTGTAGGCTTTTGAAAAATATGCGAAATTAATAGTCACATTGTTGACAGAGAGACACGAGAACAATTTATATGGGAAGTCGATCATAAAATGTGTTTCTGATTATTATTCTGGAGACACTGCTTTATTGAATTGGATAGTTCTCTGTGAAGGTGTAAGTACATTAAGCAACTAACATCATAAAAGATTTGTTGACAAATTATAATTTATTTGGAAGTAGCTGTTGTGACCCTTTTCCATGCAACAAGAAAGCTATTAAAAAAAAAATTCAATTTAGAACTAAGTGGTAGATATAAAAGCTTGTCACACCAGGTATATTCATCTGTTGTTCTTGCCTAAAAAACTTGGTTCTAAAGGATGTGAGGAACATTAAGACTGTAAAGAAGATTTAATATTTTGTAGTCTTGCGATTGTCATGAAATCCATAAATGAAGATCCTACCTCACTGGGTGTCTCACGAATAAAATTAGTATGAAACTCAGTGACGAGAAAAAAAATACCACTTCTTGGAAAGTACCTTATTAAAAGTAACTAGTTCAAAGTTCCATTACAAAAAATAGCAACTAGTTCCAGTTAAAATTCATCAAAAGGAACTTGCAAGTTCCTAAGAGGTTCCTTTCATATTTTGCAACTGCTGTACTTTGTCACGTAAAATAAGGCAGATAATTTAGGACTAAAGTGAGGCTAGTTCTCTAAATTAAAATAAATAATATTTGTTTTATTTGCACAAACACAATACAGGTCTTCATTTAAATATCAATTATAAAATACAGTTTCTTGTTATCAACATAATAAAAACATTTTAATTAATAAATCATTTGGAATTTCACACTAAAATCACTACAAATAATATTGCACAAATCAGAAGTTATATTCAGATCAGCTGAAAGCAGTAAGGAAACACTAATGGTAATGAAATGGAAGATACTCTTAATGAGTTCAGTATCCACCTAATATGTTTTAACATCAGTTGACATTTAGTTTCTAAACATAACATGTTTGTAACTATTCCTTTTTAATTATGAACCTGTAACAACTATGTCTCCAGAACTCTAATATTTTAAAATACGATAAAACGGGACTACCATAAAATGTGGATACTTTGACTGCAGGAATTAAAATTGACTGTCTAAAGATATTTTGGGACCATTTAACGTAGAAAAAAAATACAAATTGGTAAGTATTTAAAACCTTTAAGTTTGATCAATTCAGGTAAAGTTTGTAATTTTTTAACCAAATGGCACCAAATTAAATCTTCCGAGTCAGTCAAAGTATCCACATTATACTGCACGTAAAGTAAATGTTGGCATTCAATTATTTCCATGTCCTAATCTAGTCACAAGTGATTTCTCATATAATTATCTCATGTGTATGTTTCATGTCAGAGCAAATTAAAATTATGCATATTTTATATGCCAGGTAAACTTAGAAATATCACAAGAAAGTTTTTTTTTCCCACAAAAGTATTCAACATAGTAAAATTTTTGGCTAATAATTAAACACAATTGTGTTTGTAGATTGCATTCAATTTCCATTGCAGGCAGAGAACTTTGTATGTGACTAGTTATTGAAGGCCACCACAACTGTGAAACATGAATTGAAAATGAATTTGGAGCAGTCCAAGAAAAACAAAAACTTAAAGGTACTAACATTCACATTGTGCCTCAAATTAAAGGTACTAACATTCACATTGTGCTTCAAATTAGATGAATTCCTGGCAGCAAAAAGTTTCAACAAGAGGCTTGCACAAATCACAACTTAGATAATATTAATACCCTTCTCTGCAACGTACATAAAATATTTTTCAAACCCATGCCAGCATAAACAAAATCCTTGTGCTGTTAATTTCACAGACAACAAGACGTAGAGGAATGACTGCTTCTGAACATCACAGACACAGCCAAAATCAGGAAGAAACTGTCACCGATCTAATAGCTACACATATTATTTTAATTTTCTCATTTATTGTACAAAATCATAATTTATTATATGAATAATGACAAACATACCAAATAAATTCATCTTAAAAATATTTCATTTAGGCCTACATTCTGTAATGAACAAATACAGAAACACAAAAATATAGTTCAAGTTCACAAAATAATAGAATGAAGTCTAAACTTCATTCACATGCCAAGAAAATAACTTGTTTCTTATGTGTTCGCAAATGAAATGAACAAGATCATTCCTAGTACTAGAAGAAACTCATAGAAAAGGAAAGAACAGCCACCAAAAATTTTCTAGAGCAGTAAAACAAACATAATTCGGTTCAGGGTTAAGTGGGGTAAGTGCAAAAACAGTTTTCGCAAGTGTCACTTGCAGCCTTATTTGGACATCATTAAGAAGAAAAGAACCAACCCACAAATTTATCGATTTGGAATTAATCATACCACATAGGAGAAGGTCCGAAGTACGTCTTAGTAAAATGAGAAGTACTAAATCACATTTTTTTACGAAAAATAATATCCCAGAAAAAATTGTTTATGTGAGTCTTAGACACACACACAAAACTTTGACCTTGAATATCTCAGTTCCAGTTAACTGTGGGCTGGTTCCTTTCTGTTTAACGTTGTCCGTTTGTCACTTTTGGTATAACAGATAGGGTGATAATAATTATATCATAAGAAAGTACATTCTATTGGCTTTTGATTACATTAGGTTTAATCATGATTTAATTACTTCTTAAAAGGAAAATAAAATAAATTTAAATTGGTGTTCAGATATTACACTTGCCCCTAAGCTTGGAGTAAGTGTAATAACCGGTTGTCTTACAGCTAAAGAGTCCATTTGAATGGATTTGGGACATGTGAAATATACTCTTAACAGTGCTGATTTTGACACTTTTTAGATTTTTGTCTTACCTCAATCCAGCAAAACATTATGAACTCATTTGTGTGATGATAAGATTATCTCACATTGGGCAAATAAAAAAAATTACCTATAAACTTGTTTATAACATTATCACACACAAATATTGCAGTGCTACTCTAGAGGCTATATATTTGGACAAAAAATAATACAAGTAGGGCTAACTATACCAAAATTTTGCTCAATCTAGTGGCCTTTATTATTTAAACTTATGCAGGTCTTGTATGCCTAGATAATGCATAGCAAAAATTTTATGAACAATAGTGTCTTTTTTCACTGTTGGAAGTTTTTCTACACCAGATTATAACAAACTTACTACACATTGCATGATGAAAATGTAAGCTGAAGTGTATAAATGTCTCTCCTATGGTTTACATCTGGTTCAGGTAGTGACATGATTACATCATCAGAAGACACAGCATGTTGATTTACTACTTCTGGCCAACGGAATGATGTACCCCAAGTCATTACCTTATGAAGACGCACAAACTTTATTACAGGTTCTCCGTCCATCGTTATACCCAAAACTTGGCCAACATAATGTAATGTTATTTTCTTGGTTGTGAATTTCACCAGCACCCATCTGCCAATCTGTATGGTTTGTCGTGGTTGGAAGTATTCTGCATCTTTAAGTTCTTCTTCAACTCTGTTATTCAATGCTTCAAGCCATTCTTCATTAGAACTGCTTTCAACAAACTTTCTTTTTCCTCATTTCACTATTGGTTTCACCTCACCTGAAGCCACTTTCAAGTTGTTTGTTGGCCCAATTTTTTTTGTTTCCTTTCCTCTGTCTTCTGGTGACTAGCATCTTTCTTCAGTCAAATAGCCTCCTTCTTTTGGTGTTTTATTTCTTCCTTTTCCACTTTTTCTTCTTCATATTTTTTGTTTTTTATTCTAGCTTCTAAAGATGTTATAACCTCAGCACCACTAGAAATCCTAGTTTTCTTCTTTGTAGGAGGTTTTGAGTGTTGTAATGTTTCTAGTAGAATCACTTCAAAGCTATTATCACCATATGGCACAGATGATTCAGTCTTGGAAACTGTTGTTGAAGATGGAGTCTCAAACTGCAGTAGACAGGAAGTTTCTGTTCTGGGCCAATGCATACCATTACATGATGGCTGATTCGTTAGATCATCTTTGCATGCTTCTGGAGGTGTTTGCTTGTTTTGTTAATGACTGGTTTCAAACTCGTTACATTTCCATTTTGATTCTTTTCCAATCTTGATTCTTTACCTTCTTGGTTCTCTCTTGTGGCTGATGGCACACTAGTTTCATTTCCATCTTTATTCTTTTCTAATCTTGATTCTTCGCCAAACTTGACTCTTTTCTCTCTTGGATCTTTTTTGTGACTGACGGCACACTGATTTTAATTCCATCTTGGTTCTTTTCTAATCTTAATATTTTTCAATTTTCATTCTCTCCTGTAACTGATGTTACACCTGTTTATTTTCATCTCTATTCTTCTCCAAACGTGTCTCTTTTCCCTCTTGGTTCTTTCTTGTGGCTAATGGCACACCTGTTTCATTTCCATCTTGATTCTTTTCTAATCTTGATTCTCCTGTAACTGGTGGTTCATTCGTTTCATTTTCATCTTGATTCTTTCCCAGTCTTGATTCCTTTTCGGCTTCATTCTTTTCACTCTGATTTTTGCTTTTCTGTTCCTTATACTGACGTTAAGTTTCAGGATCATACTGATCTCTTGCAAATACATTTCTGTCTAATGGGTGTATACCTCCTGCTTTGAACCCCGACTGTAAAAGATCAGGAGATGCCTCCTTCCAAACAGAACAAACAAGGTGTGAAAACTCTTTTTTTATGACTTTCTGTCCAGCATTGTGCCTGTGATGGTATGCCAACTTTACATCCCATTTTGTCTTGAAGCTTTTGAACACTATGAGGTCCATTGGTTGAAACAGGTGACGTGTGTAGGGGCAACTTGAGGATGGTGATGTTATTTTCAACAGCTAACTCAACCATTTGTTGATCAAGATATGTACTGTGTCCATCATAGATCAGAAGGATTGGTCTTTCTGGGACACAGTTGGGCAGAAATGATTTTGCAAAATAGTTAACGAAAATGTCACTCTCCATCCAGCCATTGGCTGAAGTTGCATATGAAATTTCAGGGAACTCTTCTTCACGTGGAGCCATCCAGGTGTCCCATACATTGTTTCCTTTGAATACAATTAGGGGTGGTAGTTTATATTACCGTTTGCATTTCCACCCAGCAGAATTATTGTGCTTTCTTTTCCAGAACCAGATATTACTCTTGCAGAAGGCAAGTTTTTTTGCTCCAACAACTTGGTTTTGGATAGGTCGAGGCAGAAACTGGTTTCATCCATATTATAAATTTGTTTTGGTTTGTCAAGTAGTTCAAGCGTTTCTAACGTTTGTCCCAAGATGTCAAAGTAATTTTCAAATAGAAAAGGATTTGTAGCAGCTTTCTTTCTTGTATACTTTAAAGACTGTGGTTTCTTAATAGAAAGGCCAAAACGTTTTTTGAAGGCAAGAAACCAGTCCTCATTAGGCCTACCATCTTTGAAAGGTGTCTTCAGTGAATTCCTCTTCACTAACGTTGCAACAGTATCTAAAAACTAATTTCTGTTTAGTCCTCAACCCCACTTTTCTAATGCTTTGAATCTTTGTGCAAGTTTCTTTTCTTGTTCATACGGTGTGGCTGTACTTCTACCTTGCCCACTTCTTTTTACACCACGTGTTCCTTTCAGATGAGAACGTAGTGTTGAGAAAGGAAATCCAAATCTTTTTGAAGCACCATTAATGTTAGAACAACTGTGAGCAATTTCATAAACTGTTTTTTTAAAGTGTCTTTCAAATATTGCAGACCTCAGCTGGTCTTCCTTACGTACATCCTAACCATCTTTACAACCAATTAGGCTTTCTCATCTGAAAAGAAAGACATGCTACCTATAAAAATTGTTCACTGCAAAATTAAGAGGAACAATTTGTGCTAGTGGAAAACAATTAACTACTAGACAAAAAGTATGCAGATTAAGTGTAAATAAGGCTAATACACTTACCTCGAACCCTAGTAGCGCACTTATCCCGAGGACAAAAATCTCAGGGGCAAATTTACAAGCTACTGGCATTTTCAACAGATTAATTATACAAAAAAATTCACTGCATAGACACAATCTACATACAAAATTTTATTATGCAGCCACATTTCACTTATTAAATGCACACTAGTAAATTTTATGCAAACCATCAAAGAAAGTGCTACACACTCACAAAAAGTCAAAATATGTAAGTAATTTCTTGATACTCTGAAATTGTGGGGGACTTATGTAATAACTTGTTGGTGACAACATTGACTCATAAAAAAAAAAAAAAAAAAAACCCTTTGGCGATTCATCATGATTCTATTCTTCCAAATTGATATTTACTGAAATGTTCACGACTTATTACACTTACCCCACTAAACACCTTAATGTCCCAAATTTCAAGGAACATGATGAGGCAGTAACCCTTGAAAGTGACAATATGGTCTACTTGATTGAAAGTATGATCTTTGAAAGGTTTTTGCAATGGGGATGTATGACAAGATCAGTATTCATGGATAAACGCCATTGCTTGCGAATGTTGTCAAGACTCAGATAAACCCACAAAAACATAAAAATACAAAGAAAATAAAAAATGCAACAAAATTACGAAAAAATTAAACAAATAAGACCATGTCCTGTCTTATTTATTTAATTATTTTGTAATTTTGTTGCATGTTTTATTTTCTTCGTATTTTTATGTTTTTGTGGGTTTATCTTGAGTCTTGACAACATTCGCAAGCAATGGCGTATATCCATGAATACTCATCTTGATTGAAAGTATTAAACAAAGGTAATCAGTGTGACACCTAAAAGTTGGATGATTAAAAAACTGTTAAGAATTTGCAGTTTCTGTCTACCTTGTTAGTGAATTTGTAATTATACTTGAAGTAAACTTGAAACTAGGTAAAACATTTGTCATAAGAGACCGCGGATTTGATCCCACAGTTTTATCAAAATTCTGTCAGTAGGCCATGTCTCAAAATGAAAGATACTTTATAAATTCACCTTGAAGGTAAAAAACAATTAAAAAAAATTATAGTTCCATTGTTAACTTGAAAGAGTTGTAGGTAAATATCAAGGAGAATAATTGAAATATAACAGTTGTATTTTCCAAGTTTTGTACTCTATGTCCAAAATGGTATATTCTAGTAGTACCTAATAGAACAGTGTGTATGTTCACATAACTCATCAAAACATTAAATTCATGATAACTGCTGCAAAACTTGGTGTCTGCATGGACTTCATTAAGGAGACTCGGTGAGACTGAAAATGAATTGTGTATGACCAGGAGTGCATAAACTGCATAACAGTATAACAGTCAATGTTCTTCAAAGTGAATTTAACACAGAAAATGCTGAAGAAACTATCACTTACCACCAGTGGGTCGTAACAGATTGCTGTGATCTTGTGACGTGACAGTTGTGGAAACCTATGAAGAGTTTGAAGAAAATCTCTTGAGCAAAATGAAAACGTTGAAATGCCATCACTATGTTGCAAAAATGCAATTCAAGTTATATAAAAAAAACAGTGCAGTAGAAACTAATGAATATGTGGTTGTTGGAAACTTCACAGAAAATTATTCTATCGTCATGCAGTATGATCTACAATGTTATAACTGGGTAAATAGTCAGGTAACATTACGTTAATTTTGTATAAAAAGGTAATGATTGTCATACCTGCTGTCAAACTGTATACTTTATTAATGAGTGCAAATAACACAAAACAGCTACAGTTTAAGAAATTCAGAAAATGATGATAATCAAAGTCCAATATCAACCCTAGTATCAAGATAGTCATCAATTTCTCAGCTGGTGCTGCCCAACAATTAAAAAAAAACACTGAATTTATCTAACACCAAGAAGATTTTGACATCCAGGCAGAATGGTCATGATCAAGGGCCATACATGATGGAGTAGTAGGTACTATAAAATGGTTTGTGGCAAAAGTAAGTATCAATTCTGCAAGGAAAATACAAAAGGCATACGCTTCATCTTTGTCTATATAGATGAATAAGACTAAGCTTTACAAGTGCCTCAGAGACAAAGACATCACTGCTGCGTTCTTCAACATAAGATCACTTTAAAGATAAGTCCAGTATCTTCATCTTTCAAACTGTTGTTTTTTTTTCATATACAAATTAGAAAGACTTCTGGAATCTAGTAATTGCCACAGTGGAACATTTTCTGAGGCTATGAACTCTGTGCCAGTGATTCGCCGTGTGTGTACTTTGTCAGAACTTTGACTTCAGCGTAAATTTGAACTTTCCCGCCGCCGTCACGTACTTAGGCTATCCTCGGACAGCTTCAGTGATGCTCGTGCCCCTTCCTAGACTCTGCCACCTTCCCCTTCTCCGATTGGTAAACTCGGCTGGCTCGCTCTTGAGTGTGGGTCAGTATCTGCTCGTCGTTCCTCCAACGTGCATAGTCTCTCGGCTCTTTTGATGCTCCAACGGTCGTCGTGTCTTTGGTAAGTTGGCTTTTGAATTATGATGATAGTTTTCTTGAAAGTTGTTTGCTCCTTCTGAGATGTGATTCACATGTTCACTTCTCGTTTTTTCCTTAACATTTTGGTAAAGGGCAAGGGCGCTGCCAGGGAGTCGAAGGGACTGAGACGAACGACATGGTATGCCCCGTTTAACGTGTGATGTTTGGTACTCCCGTTTTATAATAGCCATATGGGCAAATTTGGATAATGTGTGTTTTTAATAACAAATTAATTACATTGTTTTGTATGGCTGTTGCCATGAAAGTCTAAATTATATGCTTGAAATCAACCTGTATTTGTTCAATTGTAATTTTGGGAGAGGTACGGGGACTCCTCGGGATTAGCCCTACTTGTTCCTGCGTACTTTCACAGTACAGAACACTAACTTTGTGTTCAAAGTAACCAGTGTAGAAAATATCTACAGAGGAGGAAATGTCAAACTCCTAGACTAAACTGCTTGTGTGAATTGTTGTAAATGGTTCATTGCGAAAGTGCTAGAGGTGTCAGATGAACATGAGAACCTTAAAGTGAGATTTTTTCACCAAAGTGGACATCCACTACCATCAAAATTAAGATCTTGATTGTCACTGAAAGAATGTATAACATTTCACAACAAAAAATACTAAACTATCAACACAAATTAAATATATTTTCTTAAAAAATGAAATGAAAATCCATACACAAATTTTAAGTACCATGGTAGACTAAGAAGTAAACTTGAATTACATCTACTGTGGTGCTTCAATTCAGTGTGCAATATCAGATTATTCCTCAGGCTATTAATAAAAATATACAAACATTTGGAATTCGAAGTACTTTGTATGATTCCAGAATGTAAAAAATACCACTATTTTTTTTAAACCTTCTGACACCCTAAAGAGAATTTTCAAAACGAGTTTATAACTTTTCAACCAGTTTACATAATAAACTTTTATCTGTGCTTATTGGTTACGTACAGGAGTTTATGCCTGCACATAAAAAAATTTCCTTTCAACCCCTTTCTGTTTACATGCTTGCAAAGTTAGAAAATTTTTATTTTACTGCAAGAATGAAAATTAAATGGTGGTTTGAAATCATGGCCCAATCCATCTCCCGACAGGCATTGATGTGGGAGTCATTGTCTCTGTTTTTAAATTTGAACTTGAGGTATGGGTGTTCAGAGTTGACCATGCAAAAGCCATTTTCGACAATTAATTTTTTTAATTCCAATAATTTCTAAACAAATACAGAAAAATGGATGAATCCTTTTTTGTTTGTAAGTATTTGTGTTCCCACATACCACAAAACTAAAATATTTAAAATTAACATAAAAATGGATATTAATAAATTATTAATTTTTTTAAAAATTTTTTTTAGAAATATGAATCAAAAAATTCTACAAATATTCCAGGAGTTGTACAGGGAAGGGTACATTATGCTACGAAAAGGGGAAAACACCATTTGGTGTCTTAAATGTTTATTAATTATTATAAAACCATTAATTTTTTTGACTACGCCTTATTAGACACTGGTACGTGAATTAACCGTTAATAATTAAAATTTTAACTGATCAGTGCAATTTTTATAAATGACTTTATGTGATATATATTGTGCTTGTAAATTGTTCTATTCGATGTATAAATGAAACATTGTTAACACTAACCTCATTACTGCAAAGTGATTTTCATTTTGGACTGAAATAATGAAATATTTAAGAAAATGTTCTAGTTAAAGAAAATAATATTTTGTCTACTGGTAAAATAGGTCATAATCATGTTAAAAGAATCATTGCACTTTTACAGTAAACAACCGGGAAAATATACATTTAGTCACTTTTTCAATGCTAAACAAACATGTATTATTACAAATCTTATTAAAAAAACTTCATACAGTCCTGCAGGTTTTTAGTAAGGAAGTTTCACTGTATAGGTATATTTGAATCCATGGAAAGATTCTAGAACAATCTGGAACCTTCAAAATTATTCCATAAAATGGTAGAATATTCTTGAATGTTTCAGACAATTTTGGATGAAGGCCTAGCATATACATGAAAGGAAACATGAAGTCACAGTGTTGTCAATAGGCAAATCAAGAGAACAGTTCACCAAAGTTGCAGTCCAGCAGCATGTCAACTTTTGTGCAAATATTGCTCAATGTCGGTGAATACATAACATGAGCTATAAACTCATAAGGTAATCGTAACTTGTCTGCTGAAAGAAGTTTTGCCATCACAATGGGTACAGAACAGAATAAAATGTGCAGATTATGGTTCAGTGCTCAAGCAAGGGTTTAACAAAACAAACAAATGACCAAATTTTACTATGGTTGGCAATCTCAGTGATATCTTTTCTGAGAGGCCTATCCAAATGAAATAATGTTTCCAAACCATTACAGTACTTGTACTCTAAATGCTACAACAGACTACACGCTAAAGAATATGAAGTTCCAGCAGAAGTTGCAAGTAGAAATGACAGTGACATACCATTCATCTCTGAAAATGAAGAGTTGCAACAGCTAAATACCACAGCATCAGCTTTCACCTGTTAATGGAGAGCTCCCAGCAAAATTGTTATTGGTTTAATAATTTTAATATTTGAATGAGATATGGTTTGATTAATCAACATACATTATGACTACTTTTCACTGTAATGAAAAATTTTCTGGCTTTCACAGTTTTTGTAAAATGGAGTGTCAAAGCCAACATTTGCATAAAATGGTTTCATGCAACAAATGAAAACAAACTGACTTGCAGAAAAGAAATAATCCTCAGTGAAGAAAAGAATAACATGCTACATCTGCACATACGAAATAAACCGGATTGAAAATTTCTTAGTATTTTTGAAAAATTTCTGAATTTTAAATAAAAAATTACCAACTTGCTACAATTTTTTTAACTGCGAAAAATGACAATGTGGCAGTGTTATTTTTACACGTCTTGGCATAGTCATTGACAATAATTTTCAGTGTGATTTAATTCATTCATGTAGGTCAGTTGGTTTTCATTTTTTTGCATTAAGTCTATTAATTCAAATTTAGGCTTAAATATTCTAATGTACACAAACTATGAACGCTCGAAAATTTTCAATACCGTAAAAAGTAATCATAATGTATGTCTACAAAACTAACTGTATTCTGCACAAATATAAAAATTATCAAAACAATTAAAATTTTATATGAGATACCCCTTAAAAGGCTTTGTTTCCTGTAAGGCAATCCACAATATAATATACAAGAAAATGAAAATAGCTTACAACAGCAGTACATAAAAGTCAATTAGAAGGAGTCTTGGCCAGAATTTTTCTAGCTGAATCAACTGCCCCTTTAGCAGAACATAATGTTACTCCACAATGTGAGTGTTGCTGGATGATGCCGTTGGTCAATGGGTTTTCTCAGGGCTCTTCTGGCGCTGCTCTATACTCGCATATCACCACTCACCAGCGCTAAAGACCTCTATCGTAAGCGCTGACCAAAATCTCTCTCTCTCTCTAAACAGGTTAAAAAATGTGTAATAAAAAATATTTAACGGATGACTTCTTAAATACTTAAAAAGTATTCCTCAATACTTTATTATTCTGCCTCTAGGCACTATTAGATTAAGTTTTATGTCACTGTTTAAATGTGGCTGTGTCATTCCGTCCATGGGATTATAAATATCAGTAAATGTTGTGAGTTGACTGTCTTATTGCAAATCAGGGCTAAAACTGGCCTTTGGGAAATTTGTTAACATTTAAGTTAAATAGATAGCAGCTAAGCTCTGTATCTGGGACACTAGACATAGGTATAACAGAAACTGCTCATATATTTGTGTTGTAAAATTATAAACATGTTATCAAGCTTATAGTACAACAGGTAAACTTTCTGTGTTTTAAAATTACCATATTTGTTTACTAGTACAGGGTTTTCTGAACATTCAGGTTTTAATGCTCATTTGATTATAGGGTGCTGTTGTAGGCCTATATTTGTCATATATCAATACTACAACGAAATAGAATGCTCTGTTAGTCAAAGCTTACGTTACCCATTTTAACAAATGTGCAGTGTTTTCTTTAGACTTAATATATAGTAGACTTTTTGGATTATATTACTTGTAACTCAGGGTGAATGAGTGACTTACCATATCAAAAATTATAATGTATTGCATATGTATAGTTACCACATGTTTTATAGCACAGGGTTTTAAATTCCTGAATCAAATGCTCACCTGATTGATTTGTGCTGCTGTAGTCTAGATTTATAATGTAATGTATGTGCGCAACCAGCCATTTCATTACGTAAATACTTCCTTTCTCTGTATTGTCCCAACTCACGAGCCTTGGCTCATGGGACCTATTTTGCAAGTGAAATAAAAAAAAAGGAATAAAAGAGTCTTATGTGTGGGTTTATTAAGGAAACAAGCTCCCATTTCAAGAACAGCAGGAAACATTATCATGGAAAATGTTTCATTCTGCAACAGCGAAGCTGTAACAGCTGATCAATTGCACATCCCTACCTTAAAGACTGGTCTATTTGTGAATTGTATTTATGAAGGTGAATGGTGGGTGGTAGAAGTTACACAGGTTAGCAATCAGTTACAGAACATTACTGCCAACTTCATGCTGCCTCACGGTCCATCCAGATGATAGCACTTTCCTCGCAAGAAACAGCAAAGTTATCACACTTCTTCAATCCAGCTGCATAATATACTGAAGATAATTCATCCTCCTGTACCTGTGTGTGCATCAGCAAGACTTCATTCCACACTAGATGCTGACACTAAACCTATTGAGTAACTTTTTAGTGCACATAAAGGATTGATATAATACAAGCAATATCTGATATTTAACAGTTATTTTAATTGCTCCAGCATCTAACAGAACTGATAGCATGGTAAGGTAACATAAATGGCACCAACACATTTATTATCAATTAAACTAATCCACCGTGGCTAATTAGTCGAACAATAAAATTTTTTTACAAAAATAATTCAAAAATTATTTCATTCCAAAATGAAAGAAAACCACTCTGCAGTAATGAGGTTACAACCAAAAAATGCTTCATACATTTATCTCTATTCATTTAGAAATTATTGCAATTCAAAAAATATTACGTGCCAAAAATGGCTTTCGCATAGTCAAGTTTGAACACCAATATAATAATAATAATAATACTAATAATAATAATAATAATTTGTCTTGCTATTGGGCAAGCACCCAGTGGCAAGCATCCAAACACCCTTACAACATCCTCTCCAAAGCCTTCCTAAACTGTCCCACACCTCACAACATCTCTTCCTGCAACGAATTCCACTCCCTGACCATCCTAACCAGCATTGACTGTAGTCCCTGCCCCTTTCTCTGCAAAATCAGCTGAATATTATTACTGTTGTTGCCTCTACCCCTATATCCATGCATTTATAGATGTTCAGCTAGTGAACTCCATCTTCCATCCCGTCCCACTATCTTATATATCCTGACCAGTCTTTCCACCCTTCTTCAATCCTTCAGTATGTTCCATCCCATATCCCTCATCGTCACTGATGACCTGAAATTACATTCATCCTGTCCATCCTGCCCCTGCCTTCTCCACTTACCCTCCAGTCATCTGCCTGTTCTTCTTTGCACCTTCTCCAGTTCCTTCACTACCAACTCAACATGGGGGTCCCACTCAGCTGCAGGGTACTAAAGAACAGGCTGGACCCTGGTGTTGTAGACTTTCTCCTTCACCTCCGAGCTGGTTCCTCTTAATATTTTACCCATTATTCCTAGCACTCTTCAATCCTTCGCGACCACTCTCTGAACTTGGCCCCTACGTACTGACATTGTATTTCCCGGCCCATCTAGCCCAAATCCAACACGCGTCCGTCCGAGCAGCAGTAACATCACGAGCATCGAGACCGCTCCCATCTTTAGCTCCCCCTTCCCTGTGCAGTGTTTTCATAATAAAGTGAGTGGCTAGTGCAGTGAATCATTTTGTTGGAATGGACAGGAATGACCTGTGAGGCAAACTACGGGGGGTACTTTGTTTACTTCCGAAACTTGCCAAACGCTCGACGTAACAGTCAGCTAGTCCCAGCTCTTCCCAGAGCATCACCTCCCCCCGTTGCTTGTCGTGCTCCGGGATTCTTTTAGACAGTATATTTTTCAGTAACATAAAGAAGAGTATTGTGTTTGTCAGGTCCCCATTGTCTATGTTTCTTTTTCAGGTACATACAGCTAGTACTCAGGTTTCAATTTTTACGTTATCAGTTCCACCCCCCACATCACACCCAGGTATTTGTATTCTAAAATTCATAAAATAAATTATATTTTTCTGACATGTGTTCAAAGGTTTTGGGACTGTTTGATTTTAAGTGAAGTACTGAGTTGATCCCAGGCGTCGGCGGGGCTGGCACATGGGACCAACCGCCATCTTGGCTCGGCCAGTATTTTCTGCGCGTTGACCGGGGTAAGCCGGTTTATGCAACCTTTGCTTAACTGTGGTAACGTCTCCGTCTCTTAGTGTTTTCTAGAACTTTTTAAGTCTTGTTAACTTTATAGCGCTTCCCAGGTCACTTGTTCTCCGCACTGTGAACCGCACGCGGAGGATTTCTAACGTAAAACTTATGGTAACAGCAGACTCCGTGCGGTTATAGTGTGCTAGTGCCCACGTGGCCAGCTTCATCTTTTTGTTTCATCGGGCGGTCTCGCGGGCCTTCTGGCCTCTCGCGGATCAGTGCCTGGCTGTTCTTCCGCATCAAGCTCCTCAGCTCCTGCTGCCAACGTAATTTCTGCATAAAGTGTAATCATCAGCTCTCAAGTTTCACCTCTATCACTGGCAAGTACTCAACTTACACAAGTGTGTGTGTGCATTTGTAGTGTAATCATCAGCTTGAGCCGTTAATGGCCCAATATACTCTCTACTTAGCCGAAGGCCTCAAAAAAAAAAAAAAACAAACACTCCGAAGGCTTAACCCCGCGGATAAGCTCACACAAACAGGGCAAGACTCAGCAACACTCCTACCTATCCTTATAGATGTAGGTTGCAAGGGAAAAGTAACTGCATTCTTGAACAAAGAAAACTCGGGCAAATCACTAATCACCAATATATTCAGGTACTTTTTTACATTTACAAGACGTTAC
>PNEQ01041534.1:0-22126 GCA_003012365.1 Medauroidea extradentata
ATTATGTTATCTGGTTTTCAAGTTTTGTATGAAGTAAAAACACGCAAATTTTGACTTTGAAGTGCCATTACGGGAAAACTATATGAGCTAATTTTTTTCCGTTAGAAGTATGTGTACTCTCAAGTAATGTGTACAAAACTAACACTATTTCATACAAGTATAAAATTATGTTTTTTCCCCACTTGAACAACCTTAACATACAACGTCTGGAGGTTAAACCCGCAAATCACAGACGTGTTGTGTCACAGTTATCCATGTACTGATTGGCACAGTCAAATGACTAATAACTCTGCACAAAGACACACTGCCAATAATCATGAAGTTGAGCTGCAGGTGTGCACGTTAGGCACTGAAACAAAGTGGGGCAAAAATGTATTCGTGAAAACTTCCGCGCACTTCTAATGACATGTGACTGTGAACCAATAGCAGACCTGCATGAAAACACTCACAGACTCCCGCGCTACCTTGTCTCATATACAACTGTCCACTCACTGGAGCAGCAGACAATGTACAAGTATCTGAGGACATAGTGTACACAGGACTGTGGAGTCCAGCCGGCTGTAAGTTGAACCAGCAAAATTTCTGTACCTCTATTTGTAGATGCACGAGTATTTCGCGTACTAATCTGGCAACAGCCTAGACTTATCAGACCTATACACACACTGGCCCAAGTCAAATATCCATTGGCTTCTAACCGTAATACGTGTTACCACCACGACTTGTTTCCTTATTTATCACTGGCTTGCAGTCGTCAGAAATGTGTTAAAACAGGTGTCGTCTAATCATAGAAGGAGTAGTGAAGTATACATTATTGGCATTCAACCTGACCTAGAATCAATACGTGAAATAATCGTGCCTCTATGTATTTGCTATTAACTGAGCGCCCTTCAGGAGGTGTCAGATAAGTAAGAGCCATTTGCAAAAGTGACACGAGCTTATAGGGGTTTGAATTCTGGCTTGTGTCCAAATAAAAAAGCGAAATTTTCAGGTCTCTAGTTGTTATATTAGCGCTGTCTCAAAGAAACGAGGTCTACTACCAAAGTAGAGCTTCAAATAATTATCTCATTACATCGTTTAGAACCACTGTAAGATCGCAAAATTAATTCCTACCAAAGTATTTTTTCGGAACACCGTGATGACGTTCTGTGCTTTGTATGATACGACGAAAATTATTTGACAAAGTTTAAACGCATGCAGATGAATTAAAAATGTTCACAGAATTCTCATTGTTCCAGTCAAATTGAAACGTGCCAGTAACGAAAACAAAAGGATATCGGTGCATGTGAACACTTCACTTAAGCATAGCAAACAGTCCTGTTTTCCCACGAAAAATCGCTGCCCCTAATAATCAGTACTGAACTATTAGTCTGTGTAACTTGGGCTGGAGACAGCGAAGGAGGGCGACTGTCTGGAAGATAAAAGTGAACCGTTTGTTGTTCCCACCGTCGACTGCGCTATCTGCTCTTAGGTCCCAAGGTTTTATTGACCATCTTTGACGAAAGAATGTTGATTCAGCTACGTCCATCCGTGTTCGTCTTTGACTTCTCTTGATATCTGTCTCCCTCTGCGGTCAACTTCAGGTTTATAAATCGTGGTGTACTTATCTGTAGGCTATAAAAAAATTCACGGGGTCACTGACCTAGGAAGACACGGAAATTTCGCTGAGTTCAGTTGAGGAGCTGCTAGAACTCAAACTCATGTAGATGCGCCTGAGCTTTTGTTCACGAATGGACACTGGACCAACTAAAAACCCGCGTCAAAACATTCACGGAATCCCGCGCTATCCGCCAGATGCACCAGTCCATGGCCGTCTTTAGTATAAGGCCCGAGTCTTGAATGTGGCAACGCTGCATCGGGGGCCTGCTGCCTGTCACTTATTGACTGCCCTAGTCTCTGTAACGTGTATAGATGCAGCTTTAGTGGCGTGTACACGTCTACACAGACTAGGGCTATCAATGAGCGACCGGCAGTAGGCATTCGATACAGCATTGTCACATTCAAACCTCCGGCCGTCTACTAAAGTCGGCCATGACCAATGGCGTGTGTTGAGCTCTTGCTAGGTAAGCAGCCGTTTGCTCAGCACTGTACAATCTCGGCGCACGAAGTAAAAACAAGTAACAACCGTATTACTGGGCTTTAAGAGTTGGTGGACCTGGCGCGTGAGACGTGCTGTAGTGTGGTACGAAAAGTATTATATGTATAACTATTACAAATGTTTCCAATGCGTTTATCTACGAAAAGAAGACACACTTCAAACTGTGTCCCTATGGTTTTAAAAATGCCGTCCGCTAATTAAGAGCATGATTTCCAAGCTCCTCACAAGTGCTAAAAATGACTTTTTCGCGTTGCTGTGGCTGAGAAAATATCAGCCGTAATCACAAAACTAAATCATATAAACCTGCATTGGACTTTATCTCATACTTTCCACAAATTAAATAACAGGGTCATCTCTTAAAGTCCCATTGAAAAACTGTTTCTACGAAAACACTGCGCGCTAGTTTAGACTTTCGCGCTTAGAGGCGAAGAGGTGTTTGGCGGACGTGTTATACTCGACTTATAGCCATCCCCGAGGCTGATGTGTACACAAGGAAGTAAACAAGTGCAGTTGAAAACAAACGCAACTTATCTTGTAACACGTTCACCACACGCCACTGAGATGTACAACTTACTAGTGACCACTCACTGGGAAGGCAGTCACTAAACAAGAAGTTTAAAACTAAGTGCACACAGAATTACGGTATCCAACCTGCAGGTGAATGTACCCGCGATATTACTTTTATCTCTGCTTGTAGCACAGCATTTCCAAGAAAACAGACGCAGAATAACTGCATTAGAGCACATGCGAGTTGTACGAACCAAGAATATGATGCCGTATTCAACAACGTGGTGAGAGGTCATCCACCCAATAGGAGATTCTGACGAAAAAAAAAAAAAACACCGGACTGACAGGGATAATTTCCCAGAACGCAAGCTTAAGGTCCTGGTCTAGACCCTCACAACTGCCGACTGAATACGCTTACGTCAAATTCGCTTATGTACAGTACACCTACTTATTCTGTGGTGACGTACAAAGGAACATATCCTAAATAGGTGATACGTAGAGAGAGAGAGAGAGAGAGAGAGAGAGAGAGAGAGAGAGAGAGAAAGAAAAAGAGCGAGATGGGCAAATTCATGACAATCTGTTTGACGAAAAATGTTGCTAAAACGTTTTAACATTCTGTGCATTACACGATTAAACAACAAATATTATGACACAGTCCAACTTGTTACAGACAAATGAAAACGTCCAGTTAAGGCATGCATAGTGACCAATCACCCATAAATTGGACACAGAAGTAAATGGCAATGCGTAGACGCTCGTGGCCAATGGAATCATAGTGTGTACTGTGGTAAATACATGTAGTCTAGATTGACATCGCCACATAAAACCCGAGATTTGGCCGGTCCTTAATTGTTGTCTATTTTTGGGACCCCCTATTTTTTTCGCGAAAAGATTTTATAACGAGTTGTACGTGACGTCCTGTTAATAAATTTCTTTAAAATTTTCCCGTTTACTAAGTTCAGCAATACTGTTTTATACATACTTACATCCACACAAGCATGACACATGGTCAATTTTTAACCTTTTAAGCAGATTTCCTGAATGATAGTGTTACAAGTTTATTTTTCTGTGCGTAACCAGGTTCGATTGGGACGGAAGACTTGATAAATCAAATAGAAAATTAAATTACATTTTAAAATTTATTGCGAACCTTACGAACATCATTTACATCATTCGACACTTAAACGAAAACAATCTACTTTTCAATAAATTGATATTTACAATAACTATTTACAGTTTATATTCCTAAAACGTAACATCCTTACACTAAATAAATAATGTTTAACGTGTGTCCCTCTCACACAAAGTTGTTATCAAATTACAAGAGTCACTCTTCAGTGGCTGTGTATTATTCTAGAACTGTCTCACCATTTACAGTAGTAGTCTAACCTGTTCGTTAATTACACACACACACATAATCCCTGTCCAAATACGCTTTAACTGTTCCGCCGCGGTACGCACTTGCCTCATTGTGGTCACTTTACGTGCTTATCCCGCGTCGCTCCTTGCCTCCGCCGTTGTCTTCTCCACCGTAGTGTTCGCTCTCCTGGTCATCTACGCTACTTCCACATACAACCAGACCGAATCACCGCTTGCTCGCCCGCCGAGAGCTCTGTATATATTTGGCCGCCACACTGCCAGATCATTCTCACAGTTCGGCGATAAGGCAAGCGGTATTAGGCTAAGCTTCGATGATGACCTGTAAGCGTAATATTCATGGATGGCTTAACAGTGTCAACCAGTTCCAGCCTCTCGCCTCCTTGAGTGACGTCAAAGAAGGGGGGGGGGGAGACAGCACCGCATGTAGCCAGGGAGTATAGAGAAATAAGGGATGGAAGTGATGTGGTAACAATTCTTACTAAAATGAACGTAGCAAGTTCTAACAGCATCGCACAAGAATATGATTTTCGGATCGCCTGCCTAATGTTTTACTAACTACCCCATGCATTTTATTGTATCTTTCTTGTGGGTTTTAGGTATTTACGTAAGTATAATTCGAAACAAGCAACCCCTTCATATATCAGAAGGTTATACAAAACTTGGCTGGCCACTGAGTGTAGGCCGAGGACCAGCTATTCATTGGCTACACCTCGAGCCAACGGGAAGCGTGGACGACAGTCCAAAATTTAATACAGCTGTGAGAATATTAACTTTCAACTTTACATGTCTCTGCCTACAGACGTAGTTCAGGTCGTGAGCGTATTTTCGGTTTTGCTGTTTCTTTAGCAATTCGGTTTTGCTGTTTCTTTAGCAAACACAATGCGGACATTTTATACAAGTAGGGTTAAAGAAAACGACACAATCTTCTGCCACCGTGATGTAGTCCAAGACCCAGCCTCCAGAATCTGACCTATACAGGTTTAGACACCACAATTTAAAACACTAGTATTTTTAGTTAGTTCAGACTAGCAATTCATTATGTAGTTATTTACAACACTTCACACTTTTAGATATAACACAATCTGAGGCGCTCTGTCACGATTTGGAATATCAGACAAGGTGGAAAATAGCCCCATGTACCACTCGGGACTCGGGTCATGTGACATCTCTGCCAGGCAGGGGTAGAGTGCTGGTTTGTTTCGGTCTAGTGTCAGTGAACTTAGTTACACGTTTGCAATAACTTATAATTGCATACGTTAAAAAAATAGATTAACTGAACTTTTAATTGAAAAAAATACTTGTTAATACTTTTTTATTTTCATTTAATATTTTTAATTAATGCATATTTATACTGTGTATTACTTTATTTAATATATGGTGTAAACAAATGCTGATTTTTTGACGAAGTATTTACCTGATTGCATTTTAGTTTGTTCCATGGTCAGGGGATGACCTTGGCAGAAAGACTTGTAATTTATTTTCTTTTAAAGTGTTCCTTTTGTCACAAACCCCATGCACTAAAATAAAACCGTGTCCTGCTATATCCTGCTGAGATTGATTGGAGTGGCTCTAATTGTCGTAAGGACTCACGCACTAACACGTGTTTAGTTACCTTTGCCACAGACTAAATTGTTCACATACATGAAATGACGAAGCGGCTCATTTTATAGGGCGAACTTCGCCGCTTATCGGCTGTCCGAGTTTGTTGTTACCAGCCCCGTGTATGTTTGACTCCTGCATGTTACAACAGGTTTCCTATTGGCCTGGCTGCCAGCTAGCAGGGCAGCCGCCTTACGTTGACTGGCTGTAAGAGTCTCCGCCATGTTACTAACCAGGGAAGCCATTTTGCTGGCGTGTGTGTGACTGAGTTTGCCGTCCTTCCAGATATTAAACTTGTGTGTTCCTATTTATTCTGTGTCAACAACACCTACATCTGGGACACCACGGCCCTCAAACATCATTCCAGTCAGCTTGCTGATTGGAGGGGAGCTATGCACCGTGAGTACATGACAGGAATCAACCAATGGGAGCGATTTCCTGTCACTAAAGTCTTGTTACTGGATTATTTATTACTCGACACTTGAACGCTTCTATCTGGATATTTACCTGCACCTACCAGTCTCACAATTGAGTCTCACTGTTCCATAGACAACTCAGAGTTGTGTATAATCACTACTTAGCACCTCTTCTCTGGGGACACAGCCACGCTACAGAATATTTAGGAATACAGAAGTGAAATAGCCGGTAGAACGGCGAACTCAGTCACACACGCCAGTAAAATGACTTCCCTGGCCAGCAACATGGCGAAAACACCTACTGCCAATCAGCGTATGACAACTGCCCTGCTACCCGGCAGCCAGGCCAATAGGAAACCTGTAGTAACATGCAGGAGCCAAACATACACGGGGCTTGTATCAAAAGAGCTGCCAAGTCACTTCACGTCTGTATTACTATTTAGTCTGTGGCCACGCTTAGCTATTGGACACCAAAGCCTTCGGGAGCATATGATTACTCGCGGGCGGCCGTTAATTCCACCGCTGCTCATATTGACATCATATAATCCTTACCACCGCTCAGAGTACGTGGTAAATAAATAAACGCTGAAAACTCCAATTGAAATCTACACGTTTTTGAAAACCAATATGGAAAAATTACAAAACAACAATCCAAAACAATTATATTTGACAACTTTATGAGCAAACATTTGTCCAAAATAGACGCATTTGTTACGCGTATTCTCTGGCGCCGCAATTAAATGTACGATACTTCGACGTCAGAGATTGTTCTACAGAAAAACGTTGCTTGAAATATTTATCTCAGAAAGATGGCAAAAACTGTTTTCTAGGATTGCTTACTTTTGCTTCGAGAGATCTACAATATTAAACTGATGCTACTAGCATTCTTAAGACCTCGATGTTGAGAGCTACCCAAATTTTTTTCATTCACTCTTCTCATTTTGGAAGGCTCTACTTAAAAAAAAAACGTAAACGTGAGATATTTAGGAAGAACATCTAGTTAGAAGAAACCATCTACAGCACTTGCTTATATTGTCTAGTAAAGCAGAGTAGATACCATAAAAAAAAACAATTAATTTCACGTATCTACTATGAGTAGCGCAACGACGAAAGCATCGGTTGAAAGTTTACGTCAGACGAAGATATATAGGTGGCATTAAGAGCTATTAGGACTCATTTCAGGCAAACAGTCGTTAAACACAAAACACTGTTTATGTCACATAACTCACGTGTAAGACGTTTACGATTGCAGATTTAACACGAGCTAAACGCACAGGAACAAAAAGAGGTTAAAAATAAAAGAAACATTTCGCGGTCGTAAATAACTAAAAAAAAAACTGCTATTATATTTGACCTCATAGTTAGGGACCGGAAAATTTTGCGTTTTATTTCAAGCACAAGCTAGAACTTCAGCAACTGTAAGTCCCCATCACCTTCACAATTGGCCGTTGACTTATTTGTAGAGACGGGAAAAATTCGCGGGTTCCCTGACCGGAAGGCTAGTCTTGAAGAATATGTGTGCGCTCAAGTAGACACAGCAGCTGTTAGTTGGTTGCTCGCTGGCACAGTAAAATGGGCCCGCAATTAGTAACATTGTCAATATTAGCTCATTGATGTCAAGGCGGTGTTAAATAAGTCAACGGCCAATTGTGAAAGTAGCACTAACTTACAGTTGATGGAATTCTAGCTTTAGCCTGAAAGAAAACGCGGATTTTTCAGGTCTCTATTTATTTGACACCTCCTTGAAATCGCTTAGCCAATAATGATAGTGTAACTAAATGCAGGCCAATTTCACAGTGTCAGCGAGCAGCTAATAAACAGCTGCTGTCTGCACGATTGCACAAATATTCTTGGAGGCTAGCCTACAGATCAGTGAACCCGAGAATTTTTCCAGTCTCTATTTAAAGTCACATAGTCAAAGACACATACACATTGCGACTAACCTATCAACTGGCGTTCAAGATTCCCGGCGATCCATTTTTACTATGGGACTCCAAGTGGAGACCACATTATTTCAATGGTGGGAAGACTGTAACAAAGGTTAGTTAACGCTTCTATAGGTCATTAGGAATAAAGTGAGCACTAAAGATT
Organism: Medauroidea extradentata; assembly: GCA_003012365.1. Taxonomy (NCBI): domain Eukaryota; kingdom Metazoa; phylum Arthropoda; class Insecta; order Phasmatodea; family Phasmatidae; genus Medauroidea; species Medauroidea extradentata. The sequence continues at coordinate 8,089 of PNEQ01041534.1, forward strand.
TAACCTTTGAAAAAAATTACTAGCCGTTACTGCATATTAGTCAACATTAACAATAGTTACAATGGTTGGTAACGAATCATTGCACGTAGTTCCGTATATTTTTCTTATTTGAATACAGCATTAGTGAAAGAACATCAAATGTAATCGACCTCTCTGTGTACCATATGCTTTAATATAATTATTTATGCTCTTATTGACATACCTACTGCCTGTGTAATTTACTTGATTAGCGCCATCACAAAGTGATGCAACCGCCCGCTGAATTCAAAATAGCCGTTGACACATGCCGCTAACGCTCGCGCCACAGACTTAGATAAAAATTCCTCCGACAGGTGGCATCAGAGTTAGGTTTACGCCGCTTCGGCTTCGTTTCGCTTGAAAGCGAGTTGAGTCATGAGTGTGTCTGTCCGTTGTGTAATAAATATGGGTTTCTGATGAACACATTCATAAACAGTTACTTCTAATACTTTTGAATATCATTGCTAATCTGTTTAGTTATACGATCGCCAGCCTGAGCATGTGGAAATAGAAAATAACATTTCTTTTCTCTGTTCCACACATTCAGAAAAATTGCGTCGTCGTCCTTCATGGCGGTATGCTGAACGGAACTTCAATTCTTGAATTGCGTGTATCGTGTGTATTTATAGTGGCGGTATTGAATTACAAATGAATATACTACGCATGTATTTACGAGATAAGTAACGGCAACAGCGTGTGTCGTAACCAATTAGAGTCGATGAAGAGAAAACCGCGTTATAAAACGTTAATTCGCAGGTATTTATAACTAACATTACTATTGGGTAAGCATTTATACTTACAGCGTCCGTTCATTTAATGAGTAGATATAGCAGATAACATTTATCGGAGCAGTGTAGTGTAAATGTAAACATTGTACAAGCCTATGTAAATAAAATCACGTGGCAATGTTGATGTTTACATGCAGCGGAAATATATAAACTGGCGGAAAATAGAAAAAAACCAGGGTTTTTTTAGTGCTCACATTATCCCGAATCACCTATATATGTTTTTGCATACATTAGGTTAGTACATTTCGAAGTACGGCAGCTTGAATATTCTTTTTTTTTTTTTTTTTTGCTATGTCTAAGGGTTTTAAAAAAATGTTTTCAGTGAGTATGGTGTCTTAACAGTGACATTCCGACCTCGTCCGAGGTGTGTTTTCTTTTCGTACATTGGCACAATGGACGCATGTGGAATAGTTTAGTAAAATAACAGCATTTCCCCGCACAATAAAAGTCATTTGAAGCACGTGGTAAGTGGCGGCCTCAACAACACATCTGGTCGGCGGGTTTTCACGGGATCTCCCGTTTCCCCCGCCCATTCATTCCGGCACTGCTCCATACTCACATCATGTCACCCTCTACCATGCGCTAAAGACCTCGATGTTAAGCGCTGATAAAAACCTCTTCACTTCACTTCACTTCAACAACACACGTGTGTTTTGCCGGAAGATCTACGATCAAGGCTAAATGTCTCACCTGCGACGTCCCTCAAGTTATCGACAGCAGTTCTTTGTGAGACAATTTTTTCCTCCTCGACGTGGCCAGTCGAAATAAGGTCACTGCCGTATCTCGACATTCGTGGGCAGGCAGCCAAGACGCGGAAGAATTTTAAATAGCGCAGCCACGAAAAAGGTTGTCAGCTAAGGTAAAGTAGAGACACGGAAATTTTCTGGTTTATCTGAGAATTAATTCGATTTGAAACTCTGCTCATGTGTGTTATTATCGCCATTGGGTCACTGTTTATAAACTCATCATCAAGGACTGAATTATTCGCGAAACCTTACTTACGCGCTACTTTGCCAGGCGCACAACTGACAGCATCAGCTACTGGACCAGTAGCTTTGGACAGAGCGTACATACGACTGTGGATTCCAAGGCGGTTTGTTTTAAACCAGAGATTTATTCCGAGTCTGTAAGAAGCAAAACTACATCACGGTGTCTTTGATGTTAGTAGACTTGGTCGTTTGTTGGTATCGACAGCTATTGACTTTTATACGATATTGTATGCTCCGAAACCAACTTTACAGATTTCTGCACAAAATAAATGATTTCTAATAATTTTGCCTACCACATGAAATTGGTTAAATTGTTTTATTTAAGAAGCAGGAACGAACGTGGGTTTAATCACGACGGATTTAATTACATAATTTATATGACTTAGCCAATATCTTCGTACCATTTCGTACTGAAAAAAAGATCATATGGATGCAATAAAACACGAAATTTGTAGTAACAATAATGAACATGTAATTCTTATTCTCTTATTCGCCTTACTTTTCGTCTTCACAAATTCACAATATTCGTTCCGTTCTTCTTTTTTCAGCATTCACACCAGTATGATTTTGATTATTATATCCGATGTTTCTTTTATTTTATTCAGTCCATTTTATGTGTGTCTCCAACTACACCACTTGTCAATCAGAATATAGGTAAGATTACGACTTCACCGCACGTTTGTGAATTGCGGGTAGAACCACAAATCGCATGTGTTTAAACTCCATACCGGCCATCGCTGACCATGAAACAGAGTTGTGCACGCAGGGCTGGTGAAAAAAATATTTTCTTGCTAAGATCAGGTATCTCTAGATATTAGATTTTATGGCGTCTTGGGAAACTTTTAATGTAGGATACATTTGCGAAAAAAAACCTTTGCCTCTATATTACTTTATTGATGATAGAAAAATTACGCAAATCAATATCAGCTGACTAATGACTTCGAGGGAGTGTGCAGTTTGTTTAAATCAGCAACTGGGTCACTTTTACAAGTGTAGTGTGAAATATTCTACACTAATAACTAGAGGCTCGGAAATTTCGTGGGTTCAACGTCCAGCCGGCTGGACTCCACAGTCCTGTGTACACTACTGTATGTCCTCAGCTACTTGTACATTATCTGCTGCTCCAGTGAGTGGACAGTTGTACATGTGACAAGGTAGCGCGGGAGTCTGTGAGTGTTTTCATGCAGGTCTGCTACTGGTTCACAATCCCCAAGGAAGGATTTCCCCAACAGTGAAAGTAATTACAGTTTGCTGGAGTTTGAAATCTAACATCTCCTTAAATTAATTCTGGAAATATCCATGTATATTTACTAATAACAAACAGGCATAGAAATCAGGGTCAGATCTTGCATTACCTGTTCAGGGGTACGAGTTCTTTCTCACATGAACATCACCAAGCGGACTAACAAGACTCAATAAATTGTATTAATTAGAATCTAGAGAGCGTAACTTTTTTAATTTCTATTGTTTATTTATTCCTGCATTAGTGCTAATTTTTAAGCGCTTCCGAGACGTAAATAACTATATTTTTATTAAACGATATCCTCAAACTTCACTCGATTGTTTTCGGATGGTTTTAATTACACACAAAAAAAAAAACATTTTTTACGATACCTTACCAAAATCAGTAACAAAGAAAGACATATTATTTTGTAAACTCAAACGTTAATTTTTGGTGTGGTGAAATCCATACAGCTTGTTTATTACTTACATTGACAGTGATACGTTTATATTAACATTTGGTAGTAATACACCAATCGGCTGGAAATAAATGTATCCAGAACAAAAAAAAAATCTTTACCTTTTGAAGAGTCCTATCTGTGGATCTACCAGTTTATCGCGAGAATATTTGTGCAGCGTTATGTTTCAGTGCTTCACGTGCACATCGACGGCTCTTCTTAGTGGTTATTGGCAGCGTGTCTTTGTCCAGAAACATCTCGCATTCGACTGCACCAATCAAAATAAGGTTATTGTGATATCTTACGTATGTGATTTCACAGTAGAACCCAAAACAAGTGAGTGTTAAAACATCCTATCACTAGGGACTGAGAAATTTCGCGAATTCAGTGACCTGCAGGCTAGAATCCATTATACTATGCATACTCAAGCCCCGTCTATTCGTTCATTGTTTGCTGTTCCACTTAGTAGCAGCTAGTTGACAAATTGTCGGGGCTTGAGTCTGCATAGTATAATGGATTCCAGCCTGCAGGTCATTGAAATCGCGAAATTTTCCAGTCCCTATACCTATCACTGACCGTGAAGCAAAGCAGGTGATGTGCACATAAGCCATTACAACCAAAAGGTTCAAAAAAATTTTCGTAACAAACTCACGGCTATATTTAACTAGTTACTACTAACAAACTTTAAATTATAGTGATAGTACACACACACTCACACGAATGTGTATCACATTCCCCACATCTAATTACGTTTGTATATGCATATGCATTTGGAAGAGTACGCCCCAAGTACGTAATTAACTTGCGTTTCAATATCGGAAAATATAACTATAAATAATATCAAACACTCGAGACTCTGTTATACAAGCTCATTTGTGATCCTGCTACTTTGCGAAATTTGCTCAATGATGCTGATTACAATATTACGTGTGTCGTAAAGGAACTCGCTGATCAGAAAACGGAACTGTCCAGGGCTACCAACTGTATCACCGAACTAAATACAGGCTATCAGTTATTTATATATGCTGCTGTCACTCACTTATTGACAACTGCTACTGTAAATCTCCTGTTCTGGTTCCAACCAGGTTTTTAATCATTTGCCTTGACTTTTACTGCAGGCATTCAATTATCTCACAGGAAATTGTGAGCCAATCGCAGATAGACTACACTAGCACAGACTAAATAGTAACGCAGATATGAAATGACGTAGCGTTCCAATAGTTACGGGAGATCTTCGTCGCTTAATTGTCTGCCCGAGGCTGTTCATACCAGCCCGTGTATGTTTAGTTCCTGCATGTTACGGCAAGTTTCCTATTGGCCAGGCTGGCGGCTAGCAGGGCAGTTGCCTTACGCTGATTGGCGGTAGGCATTTCCACCATATTGCTGGCCAGCGAAGCAATTTATCTGGCGTGCGTGTGGCTGAGTTTGCGTGATACCGGCTGTTTCACTTACGTGATTCTAATATTCTGTGAGATTGGCATACAAGTGTTTTAAGTTCAATATGTTCACCAAATAAATCTTGTAGTTAGAGATGGTGAAATTTCGTGAATTCAATGACCTGCATGTTAGAATCAAATATCCTATGCATACTCAAGTCCCGACCATTTGTCCACTAGCTGCTACTCAGTGGAACAGCAGACATTGAACGGATAGACAGGGCTTGAATATGTATAAGATATTTGATTCTAACATGCAGGTCATTGAATTCACGAAATTTTACCATCTCTAATAATTAGAGGCACGAGTATTTCGCGTATTCATCTGGCAACAGCCTAGACTTCTCAGTATACGTGTACCGGCTGAAGCCGAATATCCATTGGCTTCTAACAGTACAAACGTGTAGCACGTGATATCTCCACGACTTGTTTCCTTATTTATAACTGGCTTGCAGTCATCAAATGTGTGTTAGAATTGCTCTCTTCTAATCACAGAAGGAGGAGTGAAGTATACGTTATTGACGTTCAACCTGGCCGTGAATGAATACGCGAAATAATCGTGCCTCTACTAATAATGGTATATCACGAAAATGTTTTGTGATACCCTTGTAAACACTCTAGTTCCTTGCAACATATATGATAGCCCGATGAACGTCTGCCACAACGTAGCTGTCTGCCGACCAATAATCGGCATCAAATGTTAGAATTTTGGGATTCTTATTAGCTCAGTCAAATAAGGGAACAGCTCCAAGTACAAGCGAACGCCAGTAATTCTTTTGTATGCTGAACGTGTGTTGAAATCCAGCAAACCATCAAGTTTTCCCGCGATAAACCATAATTTCTATTTATAATTTTTAAGTGTCTAGTACTAGCCTAAATTTCTATTCTTCAAATGTTCGTCACTGTACAATGAAAAGTTTGGCAACGCGACGAAACGGAATCGCTGGCCTAAATAAACACGACCCCGATTGTTTACAAGGGCCTTTATCTCTTTGTCGCATCCTCAACTCCACCGCCAATGGGATGACGCAAGCGAGTACTGACCTCTGAGATATAGCGTAGTTGGCACTCCTCTAACCAACCGAGGGGGAAAATGGTGGTGACTTTTGAATCTCCTTATCAATAAAATGATAAAGTGTTTTATTTTTCGTCCTGGAATAACTTGTTGATAAATCCAGCTTTGCGTTGCTTGGATTTCCTCTCACAATCATCTCGAGTTGTGAATAATGTAGGGGCACCTTATTTTCGCAAAAAAATAAATCTTTCCCCTGCATAGTCGAATACCTTACGTGCACATGTGTAGCTCTGCTTTGTGGTTTCTGGAAGCGTGTCTTTGTTCTTTGTGTATAGGCCTAGTGTCACTTATTTGACTGCGCCACCAGTGGCGGCTCGTGGGTTGTTGCCAGGTAGGGCTGCAGTTGGCAAGAGCTGTACAGGGTTGTGCGCTGGTTGACTCTACAGCCACCGACACGCTGATGTACAGGTCCCCCTTACTACTGAGTGGTCACAACATATCTAGTAGCCGTCAAGTATTTCATGGTCGTTAGTCTACGGCGCGTTTATAAAGAGTGTACAGTTCCGACTATCTGCAGCCCCACCTGGCAGCAAACCACGAGCCGCCACTGTGTGCTACCCAAAATAAGAGCACTGCGATACCACACGTCTGTGATTAACTGCTGGAACTCCAATACGCTGAGAGTTAAAAAAACATCAAATAACTGACCGTTAAGAAGAGCTGTATATGTGGAAATAAAGCTCTGAAACAAGCTGGTGCAAGAAACATTTCGCGAATATCACATGTCCATACAGACAATTCGAACAAGGGCGTGAGTAAAAATATCTAGTAATAATAAATATTAAACCAAATTGTGATAATTATAACAATGCAGTGACGAAATGCTACACTTAGGCATACTATTTTGACTCATGTATTACGTACGAACTTCCACAAATTATCTCTTATGCCTTCTTGATTTCGGCAAGTTTTGAGCTCACTAGTTAAGTAAAGGAAGAATTTTGTATAAGCTGGAGAAACTTGGGTCACAAGTTGTTCTTACATGCGGGGTTATATTTCACCTGTGTGGTTTAAAAATTACTTTAGTAACTGACTTCCAAAGAATTGTATGTAAAGCGTACGAAAATGTTACGCTGCGGGCTTGTAATCTGTTACTCAATTGCAGTGACAGGAGACTTTCGGCAGTTCAGTGACCAGCAGGCAGACTCCGCCACAGACTAAGCACTAATACAGACGTGAAATGACGTGGCGGCTCATTTTATACGGGCGAACTTCGTCGCTTATTAGCTGCCCGAATATGTTGATACCAACCCCGTGTCTGTTTGGCTCCTGCATGTTACGGCAGGTTTCCTGTTGGCCTGGCTGCCGGCAAGCAGGGAAGCCGCCTTACGCTGATTGGCAGTAAGCGTCTCCGCCATGTTGCTGGCCAGGAACGACATTTTTCTGGCGTGTGTGATTGAGTTCGCTGTCCTATCGGCTATTTCACTTCTGTATTCCTAAATATTCTGTGACTCCGCTGTACTACGCAAGCTCAAGTCTAAACGTTTGTCCATTGCCTACTGTTCCAGAGAGCAGCTATACTTTTACCTCATACCACGGTGAACGGATTTTGAACATTGTTTCCTTACAGGCTTCTTGTTGGTTCAAAGATTCCCAAAGTATATACTGTACCTAGGACAATTGATTTTTTTATTAAAATAATGTAGCATCAACTTGTTTCACTTCCTTATGTGCACACCTGCAGCTGTATTTAATGATCAGTGATTGGTAGAGATGATGGTATATCGCGAAAATGTTTTGTGCCTTTGAAAACTCAGTAGTTTCTTAGAACACATATGATTGGGTGATATACTGTTGGGAAACTGTTTATTTACCCGTTGTCCATATAAGTTAGTGGGTGGGTGGCTATAGACAGAGGTAGGCACTTTATACTGAAACTAGTTAAACTGTTACGTTAAGGGTGAGGGTTACGGTTAAATGAAATATGTTAATTTAATTACGGTGGCTTTACTCTACATAGTTTAGCTATAGAATACTACAAGATTATATTACACAATTTAGATAGGATGGGAGCGACTGTTTAGTAAGTTAAATTTTTACTCTACTTTAGGGGTGGTGACCCTTCGGACACCTTAGACCTCACCGTAACATGGTGTACCGGAGGCTGATGTATGTGCTCGGCTATCGACGGACGACGGCACGTCGTGGGTCTCGACCCAGGACCATACTGATGAGGTGGTGACGGCTGGAAGGCTTGAAGGAGACAGACACGATTGTCAAATACTTTGCATTACATTACCACACTTCATTGTAAGTGGGGAGAATCTCTGAGGCCCTTGTATTGTGCAACTACTGACCTAATGGACGACTTGAAAAGAGGCGGAGATTCAGTCAGGTGTGGGATATAATTCCTATCTCCATGGATACCGCAGCCGAACATAACATTCATTTAGCTGTTTGGCTTCACATGTCCCGGATGAGACGTACGTCAAGAAAATTGATTATTTGTTTGGAATTTACCGTTTTTTTTTTTTTTTTAGGTAAACATTAATCTTATGTATTTTCGTATCCTATCCATGAAATTGAAACTAATATTTTTTTTTACCCTTGCATGCAAATCTATGAATGCGCAACATTTTTGCTTTCTGTAATTACCAACTAACAAATCAGCTTGTTTGTAAACAAGCTTTGTTTCCCACAGTACATTTCCCCTGCGTTGACGTCAGGGGGGTGTACTTCAAGTCGTCCATTGTAGTGCCGTCGTCGCTAGCCCGTGCTACAGGCGAGGATCTTGGTAATCATAGCAGTACGTCTGCCACAACGTAGCTGTCTGCCGACCAATAACAGGCATCAAATGTTACAATAGTGGGAGTCTTATTGGCGCAGTCAAATAGGGAAACAGCTCCACGTGCCAGTGAAAGCCAATCTTTTGGAAAGCTGAACGTGCGTTGAAACCCAGCAAAGTCAAGTTTTCCCGCGATAAACCTTTATCTCTAGTAATTGGACGTCTAAACTCTCACGAGTCGTGGGGTTCTACCTGCAAATCACAGGCGTGTGAAGTCGCAGTAAACCTTATTCTGATTGGCGCAGTCAAACGAGTGAGTTTAATGCACAAAGATGCGCTGCCAATTACTATGAATCACAGCTACAGATATGCATGCAAGACAATTATAGAAGTTGGTGTACAACTCTTCAACAAAAGCAGTGGTTCCAACTATACGATGTCAATACATCTCATATGCACATGGGCTTGAATTATATCCTGTCTTGAAAATCATATGCAAAATTGTTTGCTCCCTATTTATAATTACTGTGTCCCTAGTACACCGCAGGACGTGTCCCATAATTCTTGTGTTAATTGTGGCAGCGAAAAAAAATCATATATATGTTGAAATGTTAGCCTGCTTCATCTGGCAACACTATGAATATTTCAACAGAAGATCTGGGCGGCCTTCGCCTTCAGAAGGTATGGTACACAAGTTAGCTCGGACGAAGTTTATAGAAATGTCAAGGAATTTGAAAGTCAGTACAGGGAAACAGGAAAAATACTCCAGAAAATATTTTCCCCCCAAATTGTTGTGCAAATGCTCTCCAGGTTTCACTTCTAGTCTGCAAGAAGAAGGAAGTAGACGTCAGCTCGTGAAACATTGTGCAAGCTAGTTTAAGAAAATCTTCTGTGTTGGTATTGATGTTTCGTCCAGTCTGCCGTCTGTGAAGTAATCATTTCGTAATACCACATTTCTGAGTGTAACATGGTTTTCATCTCAGTAATTGTAAGGGCCCGGTAGTTATCGCGGAAATATGTTTGGACCACATTATTTTAATGTCTTTCCTGCACAGCTGCAAATCTGCGTCGTGGCCAATGATTGGATGTTTTTAACTGTTAGAGTATTTGTCTTACGCGCTAATCACAGACGTGTGGTGTCACAGTAACCTTATTCTGATTGGCACAGTCAAATGACAGATGCATCTACACAATGACACTCTGCCAATAACCATGAAGCAAAGCTGCAGATAGGAACTTGAAGCATTGAAACAATGTGATGCAAAATATTTCGTCTCTAAAATTATCGGCATCTCTCTCTTCCTCTCTCTCTCTCTCTCTCTGTAAATGTACACATATGTATGTACTGGCTCTATAACTTATCTCGACTAGATTTACGTGATTGTTTCATACTGTATTGCCTAGTTTCCTGAAACGATATAGTGCTTCGAGAGCGTATGTCACGTCACCTCTCAAAATCTACGCTTGCATTACAAGATTTAATTCATATAGGCTACTTTTTCCCCTAAAAAATAATGCATTTATCCAGCGTAATCTCTTACGCCGGAATCGAAGTAACAAAATAACTGAGCCATTAAATGTAATTTACAAACACATAAAACTAGCAACAACGTAGCTAGATACTAGTATTTCGCGTAATTCATCTGGCAACAGGTTCTCAGTTCTACACGTGTACCAGCTGAAGCTGAATATCCATTGGCTTCTAACAGTACAAACGTGTAGCACGTGGTATCTCCAAGACTTGTTTCTTATTTATAACTGGCTTGCAGTCGTCAAATGTGTGTTAAAACCGCTCTCGGAGGAGTGAAGCATACGTTATTGACGTTCAACCTGACCTAGAATCAATACGCGAAATAATCGTGTCTCTAATAATAGCTTACGAAGTTGGTAAATAATATTTAATAATACTTTGTAGGATTTGTATTGGGTTATTTGTTGTATCTTTCAGATATTTGCAAATTTCAATTAATGTTTTAGCAATAGTTAATCACTACACCCTCTGCAGTCGTTCCAGATCTCCAAAACTCGAATAGTGAAGACGAAGACTAACCGATGATACCCGAAGTATAGACTTTTACAAGCTCGCAGAACTATTGAAAATATAAATGATCCACTAAAACTATGTATTTGCAACACTTATTGCTGCATAGTTTTTTTTTTTTTTTTAACTTCGTGAAAATACGTGCATGATTTATGCTTTTTAATTCTAATGTTTTCAGTACAGCTCGTTTCACAGCAAAAAGCTGATTTGCTCTTGGAAGCATTGTGGTGGATATATTTCAAAGATTCTTGCAGTGATGGTAAATCATTTGGAGAAACACTGGAAACTTATGGTATTACAATGCTTTGTCTGTGAATAAAAAAACATGACATGAAAAACAAGTCGAAATGCTGTAGTAAACACAAATCAACAAGGAACTGTTTCAAATTACAGAATACGTACAAACGAAAATTTTAAAGTTTGGAACAAATAAAGAGAAATACAAATACAGGTAACAGAGACAACTCAGAACACCAAAATTAAGACAGCACAGTCTATAACTAAGACAAAGACAGTTTTAAACACAAAACAGAGCGACTCAACGGCGACGTCATAGACACAAAACTAGAGTCTCTCAGACCAGTTAGTCACTACGTTTCGGGAACTGACATCTGCTCCCGTCTTGAGACCCACTGAGGGCCTTAAAGTAGCATTTTTCAAGCTTTGTTTTTTGTTTTATACTTTAAATTTTTGTTTATTTGTATTTTTTTGTGATTGAACACAATTCCTCTGGGAACTTTTAAGGTTTTCTTTATTATTAATTGTTAAAGAGTTGGCTAGAGCCAATTCGGCTTGTTATTCCTTTATTGTTTGTCTTGGTTCACTCTTGGTTGTCTGTGACAACATAGCACTGTAATGGCGTATGTCCACAATATGTCACTAAATAGCTAGAAACTGTTCAAAACAGTTCTTCAGAAGGCGTTATCCAGATTAATATTGTGGTAAATTTATTAAGGGATCGAAAAATATCGCGAGTTAATTATATGATAGACTATAACAAAAAGGCGCTTACATGTATGCTATGAATGTTACTGGGTCGATACTTTTGGACAAACACAACAAAACAGCAAGTGAAGGAGACTCGAATCCTGCCCTACTTGGTCCGAGGAAAAACTGACTACTTACTGGAGTGGAAGCCAACAAACAGAGAACAAATGCTCGAGAATATACAGTACGATGGATTCTGACCTGTGGGTTACGGAACTCACAAAATTATCCTGTTAGTACTTAACTGTATCATAAAGTTGCTTTAAACCACTATGCAAAGTATAAAGCAACGCCTGGCTGTTGTTGACTAGCATGAGGAGTGGAAAATTGAGTATTAAGGCGGCCGCCTGCCTGCCTTGTAAACAGAGTTGCAGCGTGCTAGCAGAACTCCATTTTTTAAGTGTTTCTAAAGTGTGCTTTACGAAAAGAACACTCACCTAAACGGTATCGGAAAGGTAGTTTCAAAACATCGCGTTAGTTAGGAAGATAATTTCGGAGCGCCTCAAAATGTCTAAAAATGGCTTTTTCAATCGATTATACCTAAAGACCTACTTCCGTGATTCTTGTGAAATTACGAAAGAAAAGTGTATTGGACTGTACTTAAAACTTTCCACCAATAAAAAGACGTGGTCATTGATAAAAGTGTCAGTCAAGCAAGTGTTCTGCGATACCACTGCACGCTGTTTCAGTGTCTTGCGGTAGGGGCGATACCGCGCCAAGTTTACTTGTCAACATCGCCCTTGGCGCCGTGCCTCTCACACACATACTAACACACGGCCATCAGGCAGACGCCTTTACATCTTGGTAGTAAAGTAGAACTGGAGTCGGTGATTTTTCGTGTAAACGATTGTGCACCACCACTTGTTTCAATACCTTACATTCACAGCTGCAGCTTTCCGTAGTAGTCAGTGGTTGTATGTTATTATCTCTCAGTAACTTGGGCTTCTACTCGCAAATCACAAACGTGTGATGTCTCAATAACCTCCTTCTCATTGGCACATTCGAATGAGCGATGCTTCAGCACAGCGCACATGCTACCAATACCATAAAGCAGAGCTGCAGGTATGCACTAAGGTGTTTAAACACGTTGGTTGGAAGTTCATTTCACCAAATTTCATTGACTCTATGTAGAACCCACTTTGATTCTATCGGTAAAAAAAATAAGAACTTGCGTAGGTTTATCCGTTTAAACTTGAGTTATGAGACTGTCCTTGTGAGGTCGTCATTGACAGCTGCGTGGAGCGATGTTTAGCAAGAACATTGTTGCTGCTCGCTTGGACGGTGAACACGTAATCAACAAAGCTGTAGGAACTAAGCGGCAGACCGGAATAAGTTAACAACTCCACTGCTTTCCGGTTTGCCTTCACCGCGACTTTCTAAACACCGCGTCGCACCTGCTCCGAGAGTTGTTGCCGTTCTAGAATTATCAGAGGTGACTAGAGTAGGGTTTCTGTAACCATGACAGAGCCTACTAAATGTTAGGAAGTTCAGTGTTAACTTGGCAAGGGACAAATTCTACCGCTAGTTATGGTGGTGATAGTATCGGGTTGAATTTATGCTGGCGCTTGCGGAGATAACTTCATGTAAAAAAACGAACATTGCTGTTTAACGAAATTCTCTCCAAGAGTGCAATCATGAATTTGTCCCATAACGATACCAGTGCAAATAGTAGCGGATAATTTTCCTTTGTCAAGCTCATACTTAAGATTTACTAATATCTTCCTAACCTTCAGAAGAATTAACCATACTCTAACTATGGAAGCAAAAATCATTCGAGGATTTCTTTTGGAGGTACGGTGAAATTAGAATTCTTAACACACGATTGGCTACTGATTTATTCGAAAGCTTGTGAAGGATTCTGAGCAAATGTAAAAATGCTTTAATATGCGTTATCATTACGAACAGCCATTTTTCGGAAAAAGATTCTTTCGTATTCTATGAGTAGAGACACTGGAAAATCGCGGGAATAGTTGGCTGTTTGCTAGGCTCCAACGTGTTGTATATAACACTGAATGTTTTGTATCAATATTGGCTATTGTTTATTTGTAGCATTGTTTCTCTCTACAACAGACCCAGTTAGAACAGCACAGCTTGGACACACAGCGTGTGTGATTTGTCCCAAAACTGTTCACACGTGTCACGGTTAATATAATACAGTTTATTGGAGACTATTTTAAACATTTTCGCAATTTTCCAGTGTCTCTAACTATGAGTTTCAAATACTCACGCATGCACGTGAAACTCTTTTTGGTTATTGGCCGTGAACCTTTTGTGAGAAGAGGAAATGTTTTCATTTGACT